>JABSTQ010001571.1:0-26831 GCA_013358835.2 Ixodes persulcatus | reverse complement strand
ACGTGCTCTGAACATGTATTCGGCGCGAATGCTGCGTCAGCGTTTCGGCGAGGTCTCGGATTCAATCACACACGCCTCGTGCCCAATGGATTTATTGATGGATGTTAATTGCTATACCCTTTGTAACTGACGGTACCTTGCGCCACTAGCTTAAGTCTAAATAAATGGCAACCGCCAAGTTGCTCGACGGACTCTTGAAAAGAGTCTATTACAACGAAAATTTCCGAAAATCGCTATGACTTTTCAAGCTGGTTCACCCATTTGCGACGGTGGCGTTCACAACAACCAAACCGACAGAGGCGACCGAAACACACACTGGATTTGGAATAACCGTGACTCATTATCGCTTCGCGAATCCATAGCTCCTGCATCGGCTGTCACCTTGTGTACGATCAGCACTTGCCCCATACTTTGTCGTTGGTGTCTTTTTTTTTTTTTAATTACTGCAAACGTAGCAGTGACAAAGGTGTTAACCAGCCTTTAATCAGATAACGGTACGTTCTGAAACTTACCCTTTCCGTACCGCTTTTCCTCCGTTAGGCGCCTGCACAGGCACCTAACAAAGAAAGAGGCACAAAAACGTACTTTCTTTGTACTTTTTTTTTCTTCAGAAGTTATCTGATTCTGTTGTATTCGGGACCTTCGTGACACCCATTTTCCCATCGAAAGTTCCAGAAAACGTTCTGGTTTTTTAACATTCAAATAAAACTTTGTCGCCTTATCCCAACCGCGCTAACGCGCATTACATTCAGGCGAGTTCTTCAAGTGATAACTATGAACTACAAGCGATAACTATGAAGAAAAAGATATGAAGCCCGTTCTTCTCCATCGACACTCCGTCAAGATGTTTCTCACTATGTCATCAGCGAGAATCTAACGTCTTCCATCATCCCCGCTGAGGACAGCAAAATTTTATGCGTACCGTGCCTCAGCATAAGTCAGCCTCGTCAGAGTTTATGCTTCTTAACAACTAGCAACATTCTTGCAATGCAGTTTTAATAGAAGGAACACGGTAGCAATAAACTCGAAGGCGCCATCTTCTTTTTCCACGAAAATGTGCATCAAGGCCATGGGTTCTAAAGTTCTGCCGTTGTCTAAACAAGCTTTTTCTTAACAATTAACAGTAAGCGTGCAGGTGCAATTCACTAAAGCTTTCCCTTCTCCTTTCTTTGGGGCAGGGGGAAGGTTGTACCGGCGATTAGATTTCGTAGGAAAGAGAGCGGTTCAATCCCATCCCGCCTGGCTACACCCCCTGGCTACTCGTGAAAGACGAGATGCACATCCCCAAGGGACTTCGGGCATAAGCAGTTGTTACTCCACTAGGCTTGCAACAAGACTGTGAGTTGTCCTCGCTGTTTGGAAAAAGAGCTACCAGCGCAAACAAGACGCGCACAGACGAAAGCCCACACGCAAGTAGAAAGGGTGTTTAGATGAAGCACACATCTTCAATGTATTCTTTTCTGTTCGCCTTCGTGGTTGCTTTTCTAATGTTAGATCTCCTTACCGCACCCCGTCAAGCTAACGAGCGCCCTCGATGCGCCCTCAAGCCGGCACAAATCTGCGCCATAAGCAAAACAAAACGATGTCGGTTGGCACAGTTTTTTTTGTACGCGGAGATTAGCGGATTCGCAGATTGCCAACAGCTCGCGTGACCGGCGGCGACGTTATCGGGCTGTTTTGTCGCCTTTCCTCTGGGGCGACTCCAAACTGGTTTCGTTTTTCGGAGAAGCACCGGGAACGACGATCGGCGCCAGAACCGACAAACGGGCGACCAAGGACGCCCAAAGCTCGAGTTTCTTTCAGCATGCGTGCTCGCGGACTCGCTTTCGCCATCCCTTTGCGTGGGTGTCTACAAGACCGCGACGGGACTTTCTGCACTCCGAAGAAAAAGATCTTCACACTCTTAATCCTCGACACTCGGTCGGGCGGGTTGAACGTACATACCGCATTAATGGATAGTAGAGAGTTTTAGTGAACCGTTTTTTGCACGTCCGATACGATACGATGGGCCCTCCGGTTACGAACTGCGCATGTGCGAGTCTTCTGCGGTAGCGCATGCGCAGTTGGTACCGGAAAGCCCATCGTGTACCGTATCGGATGTTCAAAAACGGTTCCCTAAAACTCTTTAGTGTTAGCATATCGTTCCGATACCTCCGATTTATATCCCGATAATGAGATTCCCTATAACGATACGGTGTACGCGCAAAAAGTCGTCGGCGGAGGTATCGCGTATCGTTATCGGAGTCATCGGAACGATCTACTTAAACCGTCTCTATTAAAGCCGCCGTCACACTTGCTCGTGCGTCAGACAGAAGACACGTGTGTTCGCTGCAGACGTGATTACAAAATTATCTGCGTCGTACGTGCCTCAGGTGTGTTCCAAGCATGTTTACTTCATTCGTATGCGGAGCACAAGTTCGTCGTCTGCTTCTTTTGCAGGGGTTGTGGTGACGTCAGAGCGCCGAGCTCCGATTGGCTCTGATTGAAGGATAGTGTGTCGACCTCGAGGCAACTTTCTTTGAGGTCTACCCACTATCCCTCAATCAGAGCCAATCAGAGCTCGGCGCCTTTCTGGCGTTCTGAACCAATACCTTCGAGAAGGTGTTGGTTTACCTCTGCCGTGATGAAAATGCGGGTTCCCATAGAAACTTCTTTTGGTGCGCCGATCGTATCAAAAGCCAGCCGCGACAGCGAGCAGACGAGGCAGATTGCAGGCACGGAGCAGACGTGGCCTAAGCCTAAGGAAATGGACCGATAGGCCTCCTGCTTTGCCCAGGAGGCGCTGCAGAAAAACCGTCTGGCAGCGCCCCCTACGATTCGTTTATCGGTGTTGGGTAGTACAAACTTGCGCATTCCGATTTTCCCGCGTGCAAACGGTATGAATTCCTTCCGTGCGATTGTCTTGCGGCAAGGAATCAAGCCGATTTTTAACATGGAAAGCTGCTTTTGTTCCTCAACACTTCGCAAAGAGAATAATAAACTCAGCGATGCAAGCTGCTTCTACGTTGTACAAGAAGCCGCAAATCTGGTATCGGCGTGCTGTCACTCGCAAAGACAGCGAGCTTCTTATGATATCGAGCTCGAGGTGAGCATTACGAGATACGTTAACGCACCTTGTAAGCAAAAACTCCGTACAGCCAAGGCTATTAGCTGATGACCAACCTCGAAAATGCGCGAAAGAAGACGCAAGCGATCGAGCGTCGACCGGCTGTCTGTCTGTCGGCCGAGCACATCGTTGGTATTAGCGGCGAGAAGTTGTGGTGGCGCCCTCTTATGGTTCCCCCTTGTTACGTCATTACCTTGCAAACAACAAGTTCGATGGTGTTTGTAAATAGCATGGTGGAAGCTTGAAATCATTGCGCTCTTAAAGGAACACTGCCAACACCGTCAAAATTAAAGTTCTTTCATTCCTCTTATTTCCGTCGATGATAATCCCCTTTCTTACGTCATAGTCAGCGTTCGGCCAATCGTGGAAGGCCGACCACAGCGACGCTTGTGTTCGCTCTCGGGGCTAATTGATATTTCTTTAAACTCTTGAGGCGAGTTTGGTCATCACAAAAGGCCAGTGGCCGTACTCGTAGGTCTGTGGCACCATACAAGACAAACACTCGCACACGTAATAAATAAATAAGAATAGAGGAAGGGAGGGAGGCAAGCGCGGCATCGAACACAATTATAATTTTTATTTGCAGAGAAGTTTTACCCCGAATGGCTTGCTCGGCTAGAACAGAAAGGCGAAAGCCCGTACGCTTTGTGTCTGCTAGCCAACCACCCGGAGCAGGAGAAAAACAAAGGACCGTACGCAGCTTCACGAGCTCTTGCAGCATTTCTTGCACATCTGCGATGTAAGCTTCACGCAACAAAAGATCAGCACATGCTTGTTGCTTTCTGTGGTGCGTTGGTGCGCGCATGCATGCTCGATGTATACTTCGTTTCCGACGCTACAAGCACGAGCGGCGCGATGATGTGGCCCTGGGCAGTGCTTGCACTGCACGAGCGGACGTGCTTGACACAGACACTGAAAGCCCGCAGCTCGCGCTTGTAGCATTGGCATGCGTCTTAAGCTGGCTCCACTCGTGTTCCTGTTCGTAAAATTCGCATGACGCACGTTTCGATGCATGCCACGGCCGCTTGATTGAGTGGCCGTGAACCTGGAGGGCGAGAAAAACAATTGTCTCGCTTACTTAGTATCGTTTCCTTCGCTCGACTTCGCACGGTTTCAATGTGAATCTGTACAAATTCACTCCGGGGTTCTTCCCGTTTTTGACAGTTAACGACGCAACAGTACCGTCGACGGCGACGTTTCGAACGCATCGAGGCCGCGCATGTTGCTCCCGGTTTCGACTTGCTTGGACGAAGGAGAGCTTGAAGCGAGCTCGGGTTCCCGGGGTAACGTTGAGCGGTGACGACTACGGGTTGACATATTTTGAATCGTAACCACGGGAACGCACAACTACCACCAGCGCACAGAGGTAAAAAGTCGCCCGAACATGTTTCTTATTGTGCGGGACCGCGGGGTCTTGCCGGACTTGTACTACTGTAAGATATGAGGGCCGAGTCTTGGAAAGGAATAAGGAAAGTATATTTACATTAAAGTCAAACGTTAGGTAATAGGGCTAAGAGCGAGTTAGTGGTGGCTGGCTTGGCTGGCTGAAGGCTTGACAGGCATGCGACCGGCACCAGACTGGAACGCACGTGCCGTCCGGGCCGGGCACGAGGGCGGCTTTTTTGTCAACTGTCACCAGGCACGTTCACTTGGGGCGCGTCAAAGGCAATACAAAGAGGAAAAGGAGACGGAGGATATCACGCGCTCACATCCCACCGTAGCCTTAAAGGGATTGTCCGGTGAAACCGGAAGTTCTTAAGATTTCGTGATGGTTACCTGGTGGGAGCCTAATGATTAACATAGGCCATTTTTATTCCATTAACGACACCCCAATTTAGTGTAATCAACGACGGGTAATTGAACGAAACTCCATGCCGAATTTCGCAAGTATCAATGGCTGCACTCCCATGCCTGACGTGACGTCACACCAGTCTTGCAATTGTCATATCCTATGCCTCATTCCTCCGAGGGAACACAGTGCTCCCGACGCACCGCAGCATTCCATATTACTCGCCACTGTAAATGTCGCGGAGAAGTGTGGAGCGTGACAACCGCACAACGAAATACCCTTTCATTCTAAAAAAAAAAAGAAAAAAAATCTAGCGCAGCAGCGAGGGTGAACCACGTCGTACCGCTCACGCGGAGGACAAAATTCGAAGTGCACTTCAGTTCGGCGCGTTCTTTGCCTGATGTTACCTCAGAAACTCCGCTTCCCTGAAGGTGGAAGAGGAAAACGCCGTTTATGCACGCTTGGGTTAAAATACAATTACTCCTCCAGGGAAGCACACAAAATTCAGATTTGTCGTGGAAGATGCTCCTACAGCCATTGACAATGAGGTCTAAATGTTTTCATGAATACGAAATTTGACCGGATAATCCCTTTAAAAGACCAAGTCTCTTGGTTTAGAGCAAAATAAACAAACAAACTGCTTACAACAAACAAGAAGAAAAGAACGCAGAAGGCAATGGCTATCAGCTAATATTAAAAAAATACGCAAAACAAAGACTAACCTTAGTAACGTATAGTCCCTCACTCACAGCTAACCTCAAATAAAGGTAAATGGTTGACGCTGGAATGCAAAGGCTTCAAAAGTACGCAAAAGACAAAAGGAAAGAGACAAACACACTCACTCCCCGCCGTATCTATAAAACCGAGTCCCTTAGTTTGGGTGAAGCCAAATTCACATTACTAAACAAGAATAAGGACGGCCGGGGCAAACGTTCAGTCCGACTCATCAAACTCCAGCAACACAACGATCCAACAGCAGAACGATGAAAGCTGTGTTATGTGATGGAATTAATAACTGACAACCTCAAGGAAGACAGACACACAGGTCGTTCCTTCGGTTCGACCAAACCTCCTTCTCTTCTTTTCCTTGCCGTCCGAGCTCGCGCAACACGAATCACACACACAAAATACAACAATCTCCCCCGGATGAGCTGTCGAAGCTCATTAATTACACAATTCTAAGGGGTACAACAACTGTACAGTTCGCTTGAGTTCTGCTCCCCCGGGTAACAAAAGTATGCAGGAACGCACCCTGCCATCCCTTCCCATGAACGTCTCCTTGATTGTGCACGTCCTCCAGAGGTGCATAAGCAGGCGGTCTTCAGTCGCCGCAGAATCCTCGTCTCTCCTGGGCCCGGCGCCATTTCCTGGTACGAAGACTTGACGTTTGCTTGTCGGCGAAGCGCTTCTTGTGGGCCCCATCCAGGCGACGGCTGAAGGTGCGATCGTTGTCGACCGTCTCCTCTTCCAGGCGCTTCTTGATAATGATGTCGACCTCGTTCACTTCGTCGTGGTCGAAGACCCGGTAGCCGACTGTCTGCTTCAACGTTGACGGAAGCCTCTGCGTGGATTTTCTGTGGGCCGGGAGCGCCCTCGTGTACTGTCCGAGCAGGGAGACCCCGTCGTCCCCTTCGGCCGGCTCCTCGACGCCGCTGGCTTCCTCGATGATCACCCGGAGCTCGGGCAGCTCGGGCAGGTAGGGCGGGTAGGACCCCTTGATGGGGCCGTCGGCGGGCCCCTCGTCGGCGCCTCCGCCGTCCGACTGGGCCATCGCACAGCGACTCCGGCAGACGCCCTTGGTGGACTACACCATCTCCTCCTCTCACGGTAGCCCTCATCACGTTCGTGGCCGTCGAACAAATTGCCTTAGACTTTGTTGTTCCGAACGGTCCCTGCAGGGTCCATCCAAACACCGTGTCCACTGCCATCAATTTCGGTCTCAGGCGCCTCACGCTTCCGGTGACTACATCCCAGTAATGATCGGCCCCGATCAGAAGCCCGATTCCGTCCTCGACGGCATTGTCAGGTGTAACGTCCGCGATGTTCATGCCCTCCATCTTCATCTGTGTCACCACGACCTCCGAGGGGGCCATCACGAGGTCAGCGCAGATGCAAGGCACCTCGAGAGCCTCCACCCGGACTTCTTTCCTGTCGAACCGACTCCGTAGCCAAAGTTCCACCCGGCGGCACTTCGTTGGATTTGTCGTTGCGTTTCCGCCGAAGGTGAAAATCCTGACGTCCTCCTCGCCCAGCATCCTGAGATGCAGCCTTTCTGATATGTCGCGTCGAACGAACGTGCGCTGACTGCCACCATCCAGCAGGAGTCTGAGGAGCGTGCGCCCCTGAAGACCTTCGGCCCACACACGTGCTGTCTGCAGTAGCACCTGGTTCTTGCTTCGTCCGGTTGTTTGTCTTGGATTCCGAGTGATGACTGCAAAACCTCTCCTCCCGCTACCTCCTTCACCACTGTGATCGCTGCGTCCCTTTCCGCTTGCGTACCGCGTCTTGTCACGTTGGGATTGCACATGGCGGTGACATGTCGTCCGCCACACCGCGCACATCTCAGCCATCTGGCGCCCCTGCATACTCGTGACAAGTGCCCTCTTTTAGTGCAACGGAAACAGCGGTTTTCTCGCTGCAGGACGGCTTTTCGGTCTTCCAGTGACAACCCAGAAACACAGCTGTCCGGGCCGTGATCCTCCGTGCGACAAAACACGCATCTATTGTCTGCCTCGGTTGTTGTGGTAAGCGCCGCCGCCGATGCAACTCTGGGTCCCTCTGCGCTGTCGCTCCGCCGGCGTACCGTTCCCTCAGTTACCGGTTGCATCCTTTCGCGGCACTCCACCTCACCTTTCAAAAAACTCAAGAACCCTCGCAACTCGTTCTCTCGGTTTACTGACTGCGCGTTTACCTTCCGGCTGTACTCCAGCCCAATATCGGCTGGTATCGCTTTACGTAAAACCGTTAGGAGCAGCACTCCATATGTTTTCTCTTCGACCCCGAGGGCCTCAAGGCTGCGGACACCCGTTTCGATTTGGTCATACAGCGTCCTGAGTCTCTCGACGTTCCTGGAGTCGTGAACCGCTCTAACAGCCAACAACCTCGACATGTGGTCTTCGACAATTAGGTCCTTTTGTCCGAATCTTTGTGTAAGAAGGTCCAGGGCAACCTGGTAGTTTTCGGTTGTCAATTGGAGTCCCTCGATCGCGACGGCAGCCCTACCAACGAGGCAGCTTTTCAGGTACTTGAATTTGTCAATGTCGGAGAGGGACTCGTTCTGATGGATCGTTGCGTTGAATTGGCCCCAGAAGCCGGGCCATAATCGAATGTCTCCTCCGAATTGAGCGATCTCCAATTTCGGTAGCCTTACTGTTTTCAGGGCGTTGTTAAATGAAGGCTGTCTTGAGTGGCTGCCGTGTGTCAAAGAACCGGACGCTGTATTGCTCCTCGTTTCGTGTTCCTTGATCTTCCGCTTCACTCGTGTTTTGGCTACGCTGATGCGTTCAGCATACCCTTCAGCGCCACTCACTTCCTCTGCTAGAGCTTCATCTTCGACCGACGGCTCGATTTCTCTGTCGAGCTCTTTTAGGGAGGCTTCTTTTAGGAGAAGAATGTCAAGCTTCTCCTCCAGCTCACCTATTTCAGTCGGATCCGAGGTCAGCAGCGCGCCGATCTCGTTGATCACTTTCGTTGTGGCGGCGCGTAGGGTGGTCCTTTTTCTTTTGAGGCGGTCGACACTTTCCTGACTCGGGTGCGGCATGTCCTGGTTGTAGTTATTTCCCGGGTTTCGGCACCAAATTGTTATGTGATGGAATTAATAACTGACAACCTCAAGGAAGACAGACACACAGGTCGTTCCTTCGGTTCGACCAAACCTCCTTCTCTTCTTTTCCTTGCCGTCCGAGCTCGCGCAACACGAATCACACACACAAAATACAACAAGCTGTCTTTTCATAGTCCTGGGGGCGGAGGCTAACTTGCCAGCATGCACTTTTCAAGTCCGTGGTAGCGAAGTACGCGCATCCAGCGATGTCATGGGTGATTGGATCCACAAGGGGCAGGGGGTACACCACTGTGATCGTGTGTTCTTTCAGAGGTGCATAGTTAACAAACAAACGTTTCTTGTCTCCGCGAGACACTACGACCACTGGAAAAGCCCATGGGCCAGATCCTGAAAGAATAGCACCTTGGTTCAGGAGTTTTTTTATCTGTTTTTCCACGAACTGTCTGTCCTCGGGAGCATATCGGTATGGGCTACGGCTGTAGGGCAAGGCGTTTGGTAACAGGTCAATGCGATGCTGCATGCCTGTAAAATGGCCTAAGTCATCTTCGTGACGGGCGAAGACTTCATTCTGCTGTGTCAAAATGTCGGCAATGACAATATTTTGACTGAAAGGCAACTGATCTTCAAGGAGGGCTGGCGAAAGATCAGGGTGCATGACTATAGCCACAGCACGGCGGTCCCACGGCCCCAACTATAATACCGGTGGCAGCTCTGCTAACGCTCCTGTTTGCTGTGCAAATGTCGCGTCTGTGCGCGTGTTACGTATTTCGTTCTTTTGCCAATAAATAGCCAATTCATCATCACTCCTTTAGTGCAAAATATGATACGCATTTTCCAAAACTTAACGCACAATAAGAAAACAAAAAGTGCAAGTTTTGATATTTTCAAAGACATACCTCTATGCATTCCAAGTTTCTAGACTTACAATGCATCCAAGACGCGTTCTTATTTTTTTATTGAATAGAAGAAGGACTCGTTTAGTTCCGTGCATACGTGTTTTCATTAATTAGCACGCTCACATTTTAATATTATTCAAAAAGAGCCTTTTTTATGTGATTTTGAAGTCTAGTAACTCAGTTTCACATCATAACGCAGCAACGACATTTAAGGGCATGCTTGTGGTAAACATAGGAACTCAGAATACAAAATATTAGAAGTGCAACGCCAGCCGTTTTTTTGTAAACACAACTTGAAAATGGTAAAATTTCTAAAAATTCCCTTAACGCGTTCTTGGTTTTCTCAGTCAGCGTTCTGGCATCTGACCTAATTTTTTTTTAATTGTATGCTAGAGGAACTGAGCTGGTTCACTAGAAGCGTGATTTTTTCGTATTCATATTCAGATTTGTTTAAAATATGTTTAAATCATGGGACTATTTTGAAGCTCGACTCTGTACGCAAGAAACCGGTTTCAAAGAAGAGAGCAGCTATTTAAGCAACGATTCTTCGATTAGTGCTTTTCTCGTTTTAATTAAAATCACTTTCTATGATTGTAATTTTTTTAAAGCATACTAATTGTCCTAAATAATAAAAGAACCTATGCTGTAGCAGACGACGCGCACTTGCGCCATCTTTTGAAAGGTGGCTGAAATTCGAGGTTGAGAAGTTCAGGAAAAGTGGCGCTGGGGGGATTCTGTCCCTGGTGCAGAGGATTCTTTTCTCAAATATTTCCTCGCGCTACTTCCTCGTTCTTGCAATGAGTAAATAATCTTGCAAGAAAACAAAGAAAAAACAAGGGTCACGCGCAAGTTCTCGAAAACATCTAGTGCCTATAAATAAGCTATTCAATGCTCCCTGCCATGTTTTCGACACCACGAAAGGTGCGAATATTGAGCTCCATATGATGGTGACGACAAAGGGGAATTTCTTGTCCTTCACTCAAGATTTTTACCCGACATTTTTCTTTTTTAAGGTTCCAGCTTTCCAACCGCTCTGGTTCTGTTTTGTTCGCCATCGTGCAGGAATTGTAGATTTTCAGTTTTAACGTTACTCTACTTGTAGAAAACTACGGAGAGTGTTATGTGTAAACCGCAGTAACTGGTCCTCATGGTAAGGCAACAAACAGCCAGTCATCGTGGTTCAAATCTGAGGCTCAGGAAAAGGGTCTAATAAACCCCCTTTCCATGCAGTGCCCTATCAAAAGCGTTGCACATGTGTGAAACCCTCACTACGGTCGTCTTTCTTTGGATTAATTTTTATTTCATTTTTTTCAAATAAGAACAATGTCAGACGATCAACTTTCATGGTGTTGGTTTAATATGCAACGACTCCAGGCTCCACTTTGCGTTTACACCAACCACGACTCTTGTCCTTTGCAACTAATTATAAGCAGCCAGGTCAGACTAGCTAGAAACAGCGTCCCAGCTGAGACTTTGCGAAAGAAAGCAATGCCAAAACCAGCGCTCGAGCTGAGCGGGACTCAAGCCGCGTCTCAAGACAGTCGTGCGCCCAACCTTTTGCAGTGCTTTCTTTCACTCAGTCTCAGCTGAGAGTATTAGCCCCGTGCGCGACCGAAAGCGTCGCTGTGGTCGGCCTTCCACGATTGGCCGAACGCTGACTATGACGTCGGAAAGGGGATTGATGATGATGATGACAACCCAACCGAAGTTGGGTTGAGTGCTTTATTTTTTTTTTTCCAGAAAACGGTCTGTTTTCAGAAAACGGTCCGGAAGGGGATTTATCATCGACGGAATAAGAGGAGTGAAAGAACTTTAATTTTGACGGTGTTGGTAGTGTTCCTTTGAGAGCGCAATGATTTCAAGCTTCCACCATGCTAATAACAAACACCATCGAGCACTTGTTGTTTGCAAGGTAATGACGTCACAAGGGGGAACCACAGGAGGGCGCCACCAAAACTTCTCGCCGCTAATTGCGAAATAAAATCAAGCGAGATGCTGAGTGCTGCCCTGCCATGTTCTTCCATGACCGGGCTAGAGAGCGGTTTCCTTGTGGCCTTCACTCTCGCCGAGGAGCAATGGAACTTCTTTAGCCGCGTAGGGGGCGACCACACAACCATGCCCAACGCCGCCTGAGCCATCCTGAACAACTGTTCCCGACCAATGCGATTGAAAATGTGTGCAATTATACTTGCTTGAAATAACTGTAGTGAGCAGATTGAAATAAGTTTTGGCTTACAATAATTAAATTCTTTTCTATACAAACTTGTTTCTTAAGGAAACGAAGAGAAAGACGTGTTCCGCATAAGTCCCTGTAGGCAGCTGGCCTCACGACCTGTAGTTGTCCAATTACTCTAGAAACTTATCCAACTCAACCCCCGAGCAAAGAGGACAAACGGTGAAAAGGACGTGCCTCTGAATTAAAGGTAGGAGCTTACAGCGGCTTCAGGCAACGTAGCCATCCCAGGATTGTGTTTCGGGGGGGGGGGGGGGGGGGGGGGGGGGGGGGGGGGGGCGCCCATGACAAAATGCTGTATGAGGTGGAGGGGGGAGAGGGGTGTCAGCAAAATGGAAGATTTCGGGGGAAGGCCGGGCCCCATGCCCCACCCCCCCCCCCCCCCCCCCCCCCCCCCACCTGGCTACGTGCCTGCTTCGGTTCGTTGTCATTTGAAAAGAGAAGACGGTCTACGGTGTTTTTCCATTTGAACGTGAACGTGCAGACGGCTATAGGAACGTGAAGACACACTGAACTTTAGATGGTCCAGACCAACTTGGCGGTTCTCCCGTGAACATGTTGTAAAAATAAAAATGTAAATATTGTGTGCGTGAGTTAATAATAATAATAATAATAATAATCCGCTTATTTCCAGACATACATGTGTCTGAAGGGGCTGCGGCAAAAGAATACAAAAGAAACTTCCGCACAGACACTTTTGATTGCTTACGTGTGGGAATATGAAAGCATTGCAGTCCTTTTGGTGAAAAGTTTTCGATTTATTTTTTTCGACATGCGTTATTTTTGCTGATTCGGTGTGTGACGCGCGGGAAACAGCACGCTCATGTTATACACTCATGACGTGGCGCCACCTTCTCCCCATTGGCTGCACCGTCACGTGCCCAATGACGCACGCACTTGGACACACCTTTAGTCAGCCAGATGGTTGCGACGGGACGTGTGCAATGTCGGACGCACTATAGTAGGTTACAAGTCAAGAAGGTAGCGGCAAATGCCCCTCAAAGAGAATCATATATCCCTCCGCCACCTCCGCATCCAATAGCGTCCCATCGTTTCCGTGACGTTGCGGCCAACGGGCGAGGAGGGTCGTGTTTTTCTGTACATATTTGCTTTATCTCTCGACTTTGACTTAGCATTGTGGAAGCCACGAGAGGGAGATTAAGTCTTCCCCTTCTGATGGAAACAAAGACGACTTTCGGGGATTAGCTTCCCCCTCCGATTGATACAAAGGCTGCTTTCAGGGGCTCGGTTCCTTCTCCGATGAATACAAAGGTCGCTTTCTTACAAAGTGGGGGTCGGAGACAAGTTGGCACCACTCTGTGGCCATTATCTATCCATTGAAGCGGAACAAGGAGCGTTTCCAGTGAACTCATCTTTCGATTGCGGAGGGATTTGAAACCGGCGCACCACGCTTGTGGGAGGAGCTTCTCCTACCTTCTTAACTTGTAACCGACTATAGGCACACCTTAGTCAGCCAGGACCTTGGAGCCGCCGTGGAGTCGGGGAAGCGTGCCGGTCTCGCACCCCGGAGGCCCGGATTCGATTCCCATCCAGACCGAAATGTACTAAAGTTTGTTTCGAAAGTCGTTCATTTACTTTGTTTATAGGAACTTGGGCTACAAAATACACTTTTACTCTTTTCTTGGACATGCCGAGTCTTCGACCTCGGCGTACTATTTCAAAAATATTAGGGTGGTTATTTATAAGGTCAGATAATTGGTATTCAAGTTTAATCAAACTACCATCAAAATGGTGAGTTATATAAAGCGCCCTTTTGAACACCCGTCTTGAAAACAAAAAGTCTGCTATTGCTTGTTTTATTATAGATCAAAATGCAGTCAAAGACTATAAGATACACAAGCACAAACACGCATACTAAAAGCGCAAAGCCATAGTGGATGGTTTGCGCTTGATTGCTTTGACCGGTGACAATAAACGCACTATAGGTTGTTGAGCTCCGTGACATAGTGTTTTTTGGTTCTGCTTGATTGGCCTCATTGACCTGTTATGTCGGCTGCGCTCTGACTTACAGCGAAAATGAATTTAAACGTTTTTGTCCTGCAAAAGATCTTTCATTAACGAAATGCTGACATGGCATGTCTTATATATTTTCTTTAACGTTTGATACCATTCTTCACTGATTGATTGACTATGTTTTTAATTCTTGAATAGTTAAAACGATAGCTACTGGCTTGTGAGCCTCTCGATCTCAAGCTAGGCACTCTCGATCGGGTCGATGAGATGGGCTCCGCTTCTGTGCGAACTGGGAACTGCTACCACCACTGGCACGTTTGCTGGCATTTGTGTCAGCGGGAGCACGCGCTGAGCGCTGAACGTGCACGGGCGAGCAGCAGAAAGGAGGAAATTAAGAGCAGAGGAGGAACATCACTGCCACGAGCTTGTTTTCTGGCCACACGGATGAGTGCGCCATCTAGTGTTGAACTAATGCTTGTTCAGATGGCCGCCGTGGGACCGCCGCCTTAAGAGGTTGAAAGCAGCAGGTGTCCGACTCAACGACAAATGCGAGTTCAGAGAAAAGTCCATAAAGTTCTTGGACACATTGTCAGCCAGGAAGGGATCAAGCCAGACCCACAAAGGGTCACAGCCATCTCCAATATGCCAGCGCCAACGACAGCGGACCGAGGTGAGACAATTCATCGGAATGGCAAACCAAGTGGGACGCTTCATCCCCCATCTTTCCGAAAAAATTGAAGCCCCTGCGTGACCTTCTCAAGAAGGCAAACGACTGGACGTGGGACACTGCACAGAAACAGCATTCAATGCAGCGAAGAAGGACATCCAGGAGGCAACAGCTTTAACACTGTATGATCCGCAACAAGAACTTATTGTTTCAGCAGATGCTTCGTCTTACGGTTTGGGGGCAGTGCTACTACAAAAAGACAAGAACGGAGACATTCGTCCAGTAGCCTTCGCTTCGAAAGGACTGAATACCACAGAAACAAAATACGCTCAGATTGAGAAAGAAGCGTATGCCGTGACATGGGCATGTGAACGATTCGAGAAGTTCCTGCTAGGAACACAGTTTCACATCCAAACAGATCATCGTCCACTCGAACCTCTTCTTGGGTCCAAAGAACTGGATGCGATTCCAGCCAGAGTTCAAGCGATTCAAACTGCGGCTGATGAGATTCTCCTACACAATCTCACACGTGCCTGGAAAATAACTCTGGACGGCCGATGCCCTGTCAAGGTCACCTGTTGAACCTCCAGACAATATGGAAGAAGAAACCGAGGCTTTTGTGCAAGTCGTTCTTCAGTCAGTCCCTGCATTCCGGGAGTACCTGATCGAGGTAAGGAAGATGCAAGAGGATGACCCGGTCTGTACTAAAGTGAGGGAGTACTGCGAAAAGGGATGGCCAACTAGCAAGCAACAAGTGCCAATCAAGATCACCCCATATTTCCAAGAAAGACACAACCTCACGGTACAAGAGAACCTGCTCGTGAGAGGCAACCGCCTTGTGATACCAAGTCAAATGAGGAAGCAAGTCTTGCAACGACTGCACGATGCCATCAGGGTATCTCGAGATGCCGGCAACGAGCCAAGATGTCAGTTTGGTGGCCAGGACTAAGCTCTCAGATGGCTGATGTTGTCACAAACTGTCTAAGCTGCGCACACGAGCGAGTACCAAAAACACAGCCGATGATCGCGTCTGAACTACCAGAGAGACCATGGCAACGAGTTGGAACAGATTTGTTCGAGTTGAAAAGAGCCCAATACCTGCTCGTCGTAGACTACTACTCGAGGTACGTGGAAATAACCAGACTTAGACAAACCACTTCAGAAGCAGTCATATCACATCTCAAGGCACTATTTTCACGTCACGGAATACCTGAGGTTCTGCGATCAGACAACGGTTAACAATTCAGCTCCAAGCCATTCGAAGGCTTCTGTAAGGACTACAAGATCGAGCATGTTACAAGCAGCCCACGTTATCCGCAAAGTAACGGGGAAGCTGAAAGAATGATCAAGATAGCCAAAGACATCATCAAGAAGTCTGAAGATCCCGAGCTTGGATTACTGGACTACAGAACAACACCAGGACCTTCTGGATACAGTCCGGCACAGCTTCTGATGGGAAGGCAGTTGCGAACCACACTGCCAGTATTGGCTTCTACACTCTTGCCAAGACTGCCCAATCATGAGGAGTTCCGCAAGAAGGATCGAGAAGAAAAAAATAAGCAAGCAGAAAACTACGACAAGAGACACGGAGTGTGCCGAAAACAGGAGTTAGATATCGGCAGCGAGGTATGGGTAAGAGACAGCAAAGCTACTGGAACAATTACGGGCAAGAGACCAGAACCTCGATCCTACACTATCAGGACAAGGTCAGGATATCTCCGCCGGAATACAGATCACCTGGTTCCAACACCACGGGTG
The DNA here is from genome assembly GCA_013358835.2 of Ixodes persulcatus. NCBI lineage: Eukaryota > Metazoa > Arthropoda > Arachnida > Ixodida > Ixodidae > Ixodes > Ixodes persulcatus. The sequence continues at coordinate 10,624 of JABSTQ010001571.1, read as the reverse complement.
ACCACCAGCAACCAAGCACTTCCTGAAGCAAGCACACCAGAATTCAGTGCTCCTCCTAGAGAAGAAAACATCCCAAAGACCCGGTCAGGACGGACCATAAGAAGACCAAAAAGATTTGGCGAATGACTTTTTCGTGGGAAGAAGAGATGTAATAATATTGTTTTGTAAGTCCGAATAAACGGGGCGAGTAGGGGGAAAAGAAGAAGAAGAGGACAGCGCCCAGGGGATCTCAAAACGTTCTACACGTAGTGTTCCTTGTTCCCGGTACGACCGGTACAATCACGTAAATACTACCACACCCTGAACGATGTTCGCACTGCATGAGCGCGCGTAGCTTGGCAGGGACAGTGAAAGCTCGGAGACCGTTCTTGTAGCCTCTGCTGCGCTGGCACTTATAATGGCACGGAGTATAAAACACTGTAGTGGGGCGCGTAATGACGCATGTTCGAAACAGGACCGTACAAATATTCCATTTTGCTCACAAAGGGCGCTGCTCAAAACTTAAGAGCTACAGACCTATTGAACGAGAAATCTGTGGTGCGTCGGTCAAACGCAATGTTTAAAGGTTACAACTAATGGTGAAAAGTAGAAGCAGACAACGTAACCTCTAAAATATCTGAGGCATGTGAGGTGTGGCTATTAAATAATGGGACTGGACGCGTTGTAGGCGGTATGCTTTAGTAACGGGAAGCGCATGCAAGGTGAGTAACCTTAAAGGGATATTGAACCAAAGAATTTAGTGTCCATAATAAGTGGCGCACGTTCTTTCCACGAGCCAGCAGCCGCCGGTGTGAGCGAGCACACGCAACAAAAATGACCTCAAAGACCTCCATTTGCGGTTAAGATGACAGTGAAACGTATAGGCTTCGAGCCAAAGGAGAATAAACACAGGCTTTTCATCTCTACAAGTGAAAGCTACGTGCTTGATAGACCAATTAATCGCTTACCTTTTACACCAGACACCACTGTGTAGATGAAAATCTTGTCTTTATTCTTCTTTGGCCCGAAGCCTATACGTTTCACTGTCATCTTAACCGCAAATGGAGGTCTTTGACGTCATTTTCGTTGCGTGTGCTCGCGCACACCGGCGGCTGCTGGCTCGTGGAAAGAACGTGCGCCACTTATTATGGACACTAAATTCCTTGGTTCAGTATCCCTTTAAAGCTTTAGGAAGCAGACTACGCAAACAAAATTCAGAACAGACGGGCCGTTAGCAGAGGAGACAAGTGAATGTCTGAAACGGCTGGAAGAGGTATACGGTGATATTGTGACGACACGTACGCGAGTATTTGAGTGATACAAATAGTTTGCCGCGGGTCGAGAAAACGTTGCAGACGACGAACAACCGGGTCGCCCTGTCATGCAACAACAGAACATTGTGAAAAGTATCGCTACGATCGTTGATTAAGCTTTCGGATGATAGCAGACATGGTACATAATAACCAAAAAAAAACTGTACGACAAATTTTACATGGCAATTTGAACATGCGAAAAACTGGAAAATGAGAAATGAGAAAATGAGAAAAACTGCAAAATATCCACATGTGACGAGACGTGAATGTTTCAGTACGATGTGATCTTGGCGAATCCCAAAGGATCATGAAAGCTAAAGAAGAACACATTTTATAGTCTTTCTGTAGTTAACCACGGTACTGATATCATTCACGACTCCCTGCACATGAATATCTGATTCGAAGGTGACCACCCCCGCGCGTCGCCTGCAAAGAAGTGATAATTCCACACAGGTTTGGGGTTGCCACTTTGCCCAAAGCAATACCCAAAAGCTAGTCACACGGCATTTAGGGTAGTAAAAGCCTCCAAAACGTCATTTTGACTGCCCCGGGTAGTTATTGTTTTCTTTGTGTGTCCAGAAACCAAAAGGCAATCATCCACTGGAATACTCCCACACCGCCAAGAGTGAAAAATGCAAGAATGAGCAAGCCGAAGGTGAAGATAATTCTGATTGGTTTTTATTTAATGTTAATGGAGTTGTCATAATCAAATGGGTACCACAGGGTCAGACAGTTAATCAGCACTATTACCTTGAAGGTCTATTCAAGCTGAGAGAACGAGTGAGAAAGAAGAGGTTGTGGAAGAACAACGCGTGGGTTCTGCATCAGGACAATGATCCAACTCACGTGCTCTGTCCGTAAAGCAGTCTCTGGCGAAAAAGGAGATCCCAGTGTTGGACCATCGACCTCACTAGCCCGATTTAGCGCCATCTTACTTTTACGTCTTTCCTAAAATAAAATCCGTGCAAAAATTAACTAATTTTCAGACAGTGGACGAGCTAAAGGAAGAAACGCCAGCGCTGCTGAGGAGCTTGACACAGGATGACCTGCAGCACTGTTTCCATTAATGGAAACTTCGTATGCAACGGTGCATGGATAGGGGAGGGAAATAACGGGTATAACTGTTAAGTGTTTAATAATAAATGACACTTTCACCACTAGTGCGCACGGGTGTGGCACAATTGCCCCGCGTGCAGAATGCCTGTCGCAAAAGCCCCGCGTCATTAGCTCTACTTTTCGAAAGCATTGTTCTATGTCTTCACCTAATCTGTTGAAGGCCTGCAAAGAGTCTTTTAAGAGAAACAACAAAATAAGGTAACTCGAACCGCAGACAAATATAGTATGACGTAGAAGTGGCCAGTTGCCTAAATCTGCAACCAACGATGCACTCTGCCCTCATAGAGGTCTACTCAGACGTTGAGTTATAGACTGTATCTACCTAGATGGATGCATATATTTTAGAACGAAGTAAGAAAAATGGGACTGGTGTTTGGTGCTGTATACGTAGTACGTATGACGTCATGATTGAGGGTTAACGGTTTTGACAGAACCGACTTCGTCGGTTCATTGCATACCAACTAGCCCAGCTTAGTATACCTTACCATTTTGTCAGAACTGTGAATTCCCGCGTGCTTAGGGGTCAACGAAAGATTGGGTTCAATGCTTATTCATAAACACTGTAACTTTAAACGTTTTGCCAGCGACTGATATTTTCTGTCTCTTCTCCCTTCTAATGTCACAAGACGTGATTGCGTATAGCATGCGCCTGAAGAATGGGAAACTTTATTCAATCATTCCTTTCTACTTGAGTCCCGGGTATGGCACGATTATGTTACACAAGCTCGCGTGCACACTTACTGTCTCTTAGTAAGCAGAATTCTCCGCCATTGCGCTAAGGACCCGGCCAGCTGTCACTGGGGATTCGCGTGATGGGCTTCTGAAACTAGGGCTTTTGAAAGCGGGGCGAGAAGGCCGGGGCGTTTGCCGCGGGACTTTTGACATCGGGTGCTTTCGTGCACCACCCCTCGTATACGCATACTAAGGGTTACATAGTATATCTTACGATGTACCTTATAAAATAGAGGTATACTAAAATTTGAAAATGTGAACCTATACTATAGGACACCAAGCTTAAATTGTATATGCAGACTTTCGCGCCTTTCGTTGGATGATTGATCTAGCCAATCATATATTTATTTATAGTCCTTTTTACAAAGCTGAGTTGACGGAAGTATTACTGCTTTTTTAGTTAGAGTGGTAAAATGTTAAACTACTTTAAAAAGCGGACTATTTACCCGACCCCGGTCGTAGGGCATACAGTGACAGGCGAACTAAATTAATGTTTCACATTTTCGAAAAAAAAAAAAAAAAAGAACCCGGAGACTGCGGACGGAAAAAGGGACAAACACAAACTTAACACAAAAATAACAATTTTATTCTGAGCGAAAAAATATATTTGTGCCAAAATATCATGCCAACTATGCTCAAGAATTTTCGTGTGATGTAAATAAATAAAAAAAAAGCACCTAAAAGTTTAAAAGCTGGGACTAATTCTATTTTAGAAGTCCAAAATATTATATCCTTGGTTGAATCAACCTGCTTGTTCTTCGGGCAAAATAAAATTGCATTTGTCTTGGTCACGTTTACATTTACAGCATTATTTTTACTTCATTTATCTAGTTTCTTAAGAATATTATTTGCGTTTTTAATAAGTTCTGAGATGCTATGGCCAGTAAATAACAAACTAGTGTCGTCGGCGTAAATAATAGACATTGCTGACTGGCTTACGTTTACAATGTCGCTTACGCGCAAATGTTGAATAAGAATATACCCAGAATGTTTCATTGAGGAACGCCTGATCTAACTGGTTTTGTTGCCGAAGAATGACCTTGTATGTGCACATATTATCTACGGGAGGACAGATACGAGTTAATGGCTAATGAAAATAGACCGCGAAATCCGTACAGTTGTAATTTTTTAATCAGCAAATCGTGATCAAGGTAGTCAAATGCTTTAGTAAAATCAATAAATAACCCGAAAGTTAGTTTTTTTTTAATTTCTAAGAATATGTTTCTTTTGTGTAAGAAGGGCACGTTTAGTGGATCTTTGCATACGAAAACGAAATTGAGAAGAACTTAGTAAGTTATGGTTATCTGCAAATGGGGTCATTCAAGATAGTAAGTTTTTTTTTCTAAACCCTTAGAAAATACGGGCAATATTGAAGCGGGTCTATAATTACCCATGTCGTTTCAATTACTTTTCTTGTACAACACTGTAACCTTTGCCAGCTGCATTCGTGTGGAAAAAGTTTCATTACGCAAACATACAGGGTGTCAAACAAAATTTACAGTATTTTTTTTTACCGCAAAAATAAACTAGGCATCGCCGAACGCCCATTCTTCCGCCCAAAGTTAGCGCTAGAGGTCACAACCAGATGCCAAAGGTTTAGCCCGATCCGATACCTTATTCAAAAGTTATAAGTGATTTTCTGAAAATTTCAATGGGAAAATGGCGGATGACAGAGTTTTCGAATACATGGGGCTCTATGGCACCAGAAACCGAAAACGAGCAAAAATGGGCTCATTTTCCCATTGAAATTTTCAGAAAATCACTTACAACTTTTGAATAAGGTATCGGATCGGGCTGAAACTTTGGCAACTGGTACTGACCTCTAGCGTTACCTTTGGGCGGAGAATGAGCGTTCGGCGATGCCTCGTTTATTTTTGCGGTGAAAAAAGCCCTGTAAATTTTTTTTGTGACACCCTGTAGATTAAAAATTTGCGTCAGGCAAGAGGAAATAAGATCAATCATGTATTTAAGAGGTTTGATCTGTAGGTCATCGCAGTCGCAACTTTTACTATTTTTTTAATGCATAAAAGACTGATATAACCTCTATATCAATAACCGGGTTAAGAAACATTGATGAGCGATTTCTTAGGTTTATTAATTTGCAAGCATCCGACTCGGCCCTTTCTTTATCTAAACAAACAAAATACTCATTGAACGTATTTGCTAGTGCTTGACCCGTCACTTCCTGACAATCGGAGTTTTTTTTTCTCTTCTTTTTACACCTTCTGGGATGCACGTTTACAAACAGCGTCCGCTCTGTTGCTGCATGCTAGAAAAAAATTACGAAAATAGTTTTCCCGAGCGTTTCAAATTTTTTTTTATTTAACTGGTTCCGATCACATTTAAAGTCAGCAAGCGTTTCGATCTCTCTTGTTTTCACAAATATTTGATATAACATGTTTTGCGTGCGAATTCTCGAAAGTGATTCTTTTGTAATTCATGGCTTACGCGTTTTTCTAGACGTCTTTATCGATACGTATGAAAAAAACAGGCTTCGTAGAGATTTTGGAATTTAGTCAGAAGCACAGTGTATGCAACATCTGGATCTGTTTCTTGAAATACATCGTTCCAAATCCCACCGCCGTCACGGACAGCGCTAGCAACCGAAAATTCCCGGCAACTTTGCCCTTCGCCAACTTCGGAGCCGACCCCCCCCCCCCCCCCCCCCCCTTCCTCTTTCTCCGTTCACGCCACTGCTCGGCGACAGTTTGCGGATGGCTCATTACAAAATATTAACCCTTGTGCCACCCATCCATCCCTATGCTGGGGACAATCGCAACTCCTACTCCGCGGGCGGTCGCTTCGCCGCAGTGCACTAATGCGCTGTAAGAAGCGCACTCAACGGAGCCAGCCGACTCGCCCGAACAGATTACGAGCAACAAGTAGTACTGTGGAACTTCGGAGTAGTGCCAGTGGGTCCCCTTAGATGTGCGTCCCCGTGAGCCGCGGCCGCATTGCTCGTACATCATGAAAGGACACGGAGTTTCTCTGGGACATGATGTGAGAATTGTCCGCGGACATGTTAGCTTCGTTCATACGTTTGCTTCGAACATCTCTGCAGGCAGTTTTTGAATGAGCGATGTTACAGCAACGTTGAACAAAGATGATGTGCTAATGGTATAGATTAAAAAAAAAAAGTTTAAAACATGGCTTTGTTTTTCTTACAAAAAAAAATAATTTCTACGGTTTTTTTTTCTTTTTATTTTTCTTGTGGTAGTTGCTATTACCGCCGAAATCAAAATGCCTGGTCTCAATACCAGAAAAACACAACGTTCTAAAATGAGAGTGAACAAATTAAAAAGTGCGATTGAATTTCCGAAAAGAGCGAAGACGACACGATCGCAAAGGGCTGCGTCGTTTCTGCTCTATCGCGACAAAGCGACTCCTACCCTCTCGAAGTCGGGGACGGGCACAATGCTGTCTGCGCCCCGCGGTACGTCCTCACTCGCGGCGCGCAAACAGGTGAGACGACACGCTCAAAGCCTTCATCTCTTCGGAATCATGTACTCCCGAACGGCATACATCGTAGCGCCGACACTCTATAACCCGCGAACAACGCCAGAGGCGTCGACGAAGGCGCTGCCATAACACCGACGACGCCAACGCAAACATATCTCGGGGAGAAAACTGTGTCAATATTTGCGCCATAATTGAAGCCCGGAAGGCAGACGACGACGCCAGAGAGCAGACGACAACGCGAGGGCGGCCGGCGAGCCAACACAAGCCGCCTCCACCTCCTTCGTCCGCGAAACTACTGCGGCTCGGCTGTGGCTTGAGCTACGGATACGACCGGGCTCGAGCCTCGATCAGCGACAGCCATTAGCAGACGACGACGCGCGCACACACACACGCGGCGGTGGGCCGTTAGGCCTAGCTGCTCTGACCCCCCCCCCGTAAAGCGCGTCCACCGTTAAAGAGGACTGCACTACGCACACAACGAAAACAGGACGAGGTCCACTAGTTGTCCGACTGACGTATAGGGGGGACCGTCGGATAGGTTTCGGTACGGAAATTTGCCGTGCGGAAATCAAATTATCGGCGAAGGTTTACGTCCGGAAACCGGCGTCTTTGCATCTTGGGGAGCGGTGCGGGGCAGGAAGGGGGCGAAGGCCGCCAAATGCTGTTAGGAACGAACGCGCGTTCGTAGCGGAGGACTCCGGGCCCCATTGTCCGGCAACAAAAGCTGCTGCGCTCGGAACAGAAACCTCCAGTGTTCGGATATGGTGAGCTATAGCCTGAATCCGACTGGAACGTGCCTCTGGAGGTCGGAGAGGGAGGGAGGAAAAGGGGGGAGGGGCGAAAGGCGAAGTCCTATAGGAAAAAAAAAAAAGCGGGGGGGAAACAGCTCTGAGCTTCAGCAATCTTGCTGTGCTTCCCTCTGTTGCTTTAGACCCTGCCAGCCATGTTACAGTTCGGAAAAGGGCCTTGGAGAAGAGACGCGAGGAAGGGTGGAAGGGGGGGATGCGAAGCTATCGTTCCAGATTTTTCATTTTCCAGACGACCCGCGTCGACTCCTCTTCTTGGGGCCGCGGGAGAAAATCCTGCTTTTAGAATTCGGAGCGCCGTCTGTGCTTGGTTTTAATCCGGCCCGCCCGGAGAAGGAGAAGCTTGGGTAGCCTTCCCCTCCTCCTTCCCCACATCGGAACTTTAATCCCACATTGAAGAAAAATGGCTGCAAGGCGCGAGAGGAGCGCGCGGACCCCTCCCTACGTCCTAAGCTGATTATTTCGGGGAGGACACGCGGGCTAGGCCTGTTGTGCATGCTGTACGCTATACCATACCCGGCTGCTTGACGGTGCTCGCCGCTTTTGCTTGTTTCTCGGGCGGAGAAAACACCGAGGGCAGGAGCGGTGGCGGCGGCGGCGGCGCTGTACTATATACGTGCTTTGACGACGGAAGCAAAACAAAACTTAAAAAGAAAAACAACGAGAGAAAAAAAAATAAAATATGGATGGGAATTGAGGCGGGGAGGGAGTGCGAAAGATCGTCTGCTTTAAAAGTGCTCTTTCTCTTTCCTTTTCAAGAGATTCGAACCACAGACTTTGTAGAGGGGGGGGGGGGGGAGCTGGGTTAGAACATTGATCACGGAATCAGGAGACGCGTGCGAACTTTGACGCCGGACGCGTTATCTGGAAAGAACCAGATTTGTCTCTTTGTTGTGGAGTTCCGGATATTTTCGTTCGTTTATTGAGTCTACTCGTGGCTATACGTTCCGGATTGAGGCGCTAGGATTATAAGACGAAAAAAAAAGAAGAAAAAACAACCTCGCGACACTTCTCTTCTTCGCCTCTCACGCACAAACGGGAGTGTAAAGTTTCGTAAAGCCTGCCTTTTCCTCAAAACTCCGAAACTAAGTTTCCGTACCGGTTCTCATTTTGTCCCCAACACCCTTTGTTCCAGACTGCAAACAACGTAAATGTGGCAATTTTTCAGCCCTTGAGCTTGTAAAAAGGGTATTCCAGAGACTTACGTCAATGGCTACACCTTTTCAGCACCCTTATTTCGAGTAATACACCCTTTTCAATCGTAACCTTTTGGAGCTGTTGCATGAAACACCCTTCATTTTCAAAGAATGTAAAACGAATGGGGAATGTAAAGAGGGCAGACGACCTTTCGGAAGACTGTTCACCCTGCAATTTCCCGCTACAAAGAGCTTTATTGGAGGTTATTTTCGTGATTATGTCCAATAATTATAGCTTGTATCAACGCCTTTTACTTGGAAAGAGTTTCTGGAACTTGTACAAGATATCCTTTACGTTCAAACTGACAACAAAGCAGCATGCGTGTGACTTCCATACCTGCGGAGACAGCCACCTGCCATTAAGTGTCGTTGAAATATTGAGTAGTATGTGCATACGGAGGTGAAGCTCTTAACATGTTCGTAGTTCCTTCCTCGTGCCCGATACATTGCGTATGTACCTGTCTTTCCTGTGCATGACGTGATAGTTGTCGGTCCTGAACATGTTGCTCCTAAAAATATCTCTACAAACTTTTAAGATCGCCAATATCCTATTTTAGGGTGTTCCCATCATCCTAAGAGTGTTGCTGTAACACTCTTATGGCTAGCCCTTGGAAAAGCCGATCGATATACACCGTTAAAGGAGTAATTCTTTAGTGTGTTCTGCACACTGCAGTGATTGGCCAGGGCCAGTCCCACAGCAACAAAAGTGAGAGAAAAAAAACGCATTGCCGAATGCCAAATGGCCGCCGCCTGTGCGAACGACCGCTAGATATAAAGAAATGTAGTATACAATGTAACCTCCTTATTTTTTATCTCAGTGTCAATAAAACAAAGACATTTACTATCGCTAACGACCGATGCTGTGCTCAGTGAGAGCGCAGAGCGCCTACAAGTTGCAACGAAGTCTTGTTCCCGCCTTGGATGTACATTAACGCCACGACACTGATTAATTGTAGCGTGGACGGCACATTCTTTGCTCTAATGCACTCGCTCTTCTTCTCAAGGCTGGTGAGGGAAACCTAAAAAAGAGAGAGAACTCGAGATGCCACTATTGCCGACACTCTGCGTGAACGGCTGGCGCCGACCTTTACGACCTCACATGCCCTTAGAAGAGTAAAATTTACAGGGTTCCAGCATGTGTTTAATATACTCCTCTCACGCAGTGATATACTTCTGGGCGTTTTCAGATAAGATCGAACAACCATGTCCGGTAACCATTTTTAATTTCGGCGAAAAAAATATATTTTGCTGGCTTTATGCCCAGAAGAATAAAAGCAATCCTTGTTTTCGTAAAAAAAATTTTGTCTTTGCGAAAAAATTTGTAAGCACCCCCTCAGTCACGTGCGCGTTTTGCGTATCGCGCGATGTTGACATTTCAGGCGGCTTCCCCCAAAATACTGTTCTGGCTACGGGTCTTGAAATATTCACTGACAAATGAGGCATAGGAAGGATTGACAAAAAGTATTGATCACCGAGTATTAGGCTAGTTATTTTGAGAAAAAAATCGCAAACATGGCGCATTGCGCAATAACGCTCTGGATTAAAGAATATTTTTCTCCGTATCTAAAAAGCTAAGGTCTTCACACTTTGCCAGTGTGTGTTATTTTGAAAAACATTTTAAAAAAGGCCATCTTTAATTTTCCTTAAACTCTCTGAAATTAACGTTTATAATATGTACTAACAGAGTCTGTAAAGACATGATGCAATATTTGTGTGGCTTTTAAGTTATAAAGCGAGAAACATTGCCAAATTGACGCTAACGCGGTTGCCATAAATGGGGCGTGCACATACCCATTCTTCGCAATTGTATTATTATTAAAAAGTGTAAAAATGCTACAGGGTGGTCAGGAAAAGACAAATTGACAGCACAGAGGTGGACGGTAGTTTTGAAGGGAAATTTCTAATGCATTTTCGTACAACCGACCCAAAAATGCCCATTGGCCGGAGCGATCGAGGTGTGCCACCCTGTAACATGCTTCGCAGTACCTGTTTCAACAGCCGCCGTATAGCGTTTCCGTCTACG
>JABSTQ010001570.1:0-42059 GCA_013358835.2 Ixodes persulcatus | reverse complement strand
CTTATTCAATATAAGTTAAAGTTAAAGAAAATTTATGATTTGTTTCTCCCTAGATAAGTCTGCCGTATTATCTTGTAGGAATCAGATATATGATACCCATTATGGTGAACTGTATATAATAGACTAGCGAAACCAAGTCAACAACGCTGTGAAATGAGGAAATAGGGGCAGCACGAGAAGAAGGAAAAAAGAAGAAAAGGTGTGCAAGATCAAGGTTGCGGAAAAAGCAAACCAAAAACCTTCTTGGAGCCGTCATCCAACCTGGGGAGACTCGGCGGAATCCCGAGACGCGAGGGCGGTTCGTAATCGGCGAACCCTTGGCACCTCAGAGCAGAAGACGGCTGCCCCGAGGAAGAAGGAAGCTGCGTGCTCTACGATCACCGACTGCGCACTCCGGCCATCGCTGACCACGCCAAACACTGACTGGTGAAGTGCCTTTCGCTGCCCTACTCCGCTTGTACGCCAACTATGACTGTGATTTAATTTACCCGCGGGTCTTGTAATACCGCCAGGAGTGACTATTCTTTCTACATATTTTTATTTGATTAAGTTCTTTTTCTCGTTTTTCTAGCTTGGTTTAAACCTCATAACTAAAAGGCATATCAAAAAATGCTCTGTCTCGTCCTTCTTGCGAGGGCAATTGCAGCTCTTCAGCAAGAACTTTCCCACAGACCATCATATTTTATGTATAATAATTACGGGAGAAAGGAAACAGTAGAATACATCGTTCGATGCGGCCGGCAGGCTCCTCGCTCGTCCAAGCTCGATGCTCCTCGTGTCTGTGTGTCGTTCTGTCTGCTCGCGTCGACCGGCTTTAGTTTCCAACATTCGAAATGAATACCATGCAAACTATTTCATGTTAAAGCTAGCTCGTGAGGTGGAGCTTACAAATCTATGGCCTTTTTGTACAGGCAAATGTTAAAGTGCTGATTTTATAGCTGTTTATTTCTCTCACATATAACCAGACTTGTACGCAACGAGTTCCAAGTAACTGATCACTTGTAATCAATTACATTCTATTGTACCGTTTAAAAAGCTTCAATTACTTTTTTTCTGCCTTAACGTTCGCTGCGATTCAATTAATATTTTTATAATCAATTATACGAAGTAATCAATTATACCGTTCTGGACGAGCTAAAATGATTGAGATGAGTTCTTTTTTTAAATAACAAATCGCTGTTTGCCCGAGCGATTTCTCGCTTCAAGGCAAAGTGGGCGACAACTCAAGGACGTTTCCAGGGGCTTCGTTTTCGTCTGGCAGATGAACTCAGTCGTCGACGCTATGGAAGCGCAACGTCAGCCGTCATTGCCGACGCTGTTGCCGCAGAACGCTCCGGAGAATCCGTCCACGCCCGATTTGTTTCAGCTTTTTCGCGGACCCCACCTAGAACGATTTCAACAGGCGGTCGCAACAATAAAGCGCTTCGCTTCTTAGAAGACTCGGAAGCTTCCGTCAAAGCACCAGGCAACCACGAACTGGTACGCAAAGTGTTAGTGCGCTACAACAGCGCTCTTCCCTCATTCGCATCCGTCGAGAAGGTCTTTAGCGTCGCCGCAGATGTCTTCGAAGGGAAGCGTGGGAAGATGACTGAAGGCAACTTCGAACGACAACTGCTGTTGAAGCTTAACAAGGTGTGAATGACAAAACTAAACAAAATGCAACCTCTCTGAACCTATGCATTTTTTTGAATTCATAATCAAAAATTAAATATAGGTGACGTGAAAATAATGAATTATTTTCTAGTAATTATTCAATTCTTTTTGATGCAGTTGATTCCTCTAATCAGTTACATTTTTTAAAAATTAATTGTAACTGTAATCGATTACTGTTTTTAGCAACGCGTACAGGTCTTCATTTAAAATACTCTCAGCTTCGGGGTCCATCAACATTAACGAATATGTAAAAACTGATTCTATTACTAAAACGTTTCAAGGAACAATTATTGACGTGGATGGTGATTTCCATACAGCTGATTTATTTTGATATTTTAAGACAAATAACGTTTAGCACTTATATGAGTATTGATTGTTCACTGATTGTAAAGGACAAAAAAAAATAGGTATACGCATTTTCGAAAACTTAGCGTTGTCGACAAGACATTTACCAGTCCCAGCCTCTTCGTCACGCAAGTGAAGTGAAGGCTCGTCACTCCCCGAACAATTGACGGCATCAAACGTAGTTTAGTCTCCCGCCATTGGTAAATATTATTTTGGTTATTAATATTGTTTTTGCATATTCGCGACTCTAGCGAATTCTAGGCGATGCGCCGGTCAAGCAAAATGGGGGACTAAAGATCTCGGTTATAGCGAGCCCATGAGGGGTGAGTGATTTCTGCTGCCCTTAGACCTGTGGAGGCAAGCAGACATCTTCACTATTTCTTAACATTATCAAAGATATAATGACGCGTACTGTTCGTAATTTCCAAGTTAAGAAATATCTGAAAGCAATTATTTCTTGCTTTCAAACCTTTTCGAAATACCCATTGTATCCTATGTGCACTGATGTACAAAGTTCAGTCATTTGCCAGACGTGTTCAATTATCTTCTGCTGGCATGACCAGCGCCTTGCTAACACCTGGGATCAAAATTAACGTATCTCAAGCTTGTTGATGCGTATATCACCACGGAATATTATTGTAAAACATAAAAAATAGCGCAAAAAAGACAAGAACAAGGAGTATACAGGACAGGTGTTTTACAAAGATAAACCAACTAGCCCAACAACGTACCCTACTAAGGAATATTATTGCTTTTGCCAGTCAAACCATTTGCAAGAAGGGAATACGAAAAACACCTTATTCATAAAGCACAAGTACACATACGTCCCTCAGCAAATATTCATGTAAACAAATTATTACTGAGCGCTTTCACTTCAAATCGTGCAGGAAAAAGGACTCATATCTGAAAAGTTGAAATATATGTATACATTGTAAAGGGAGAGGGGAGAAAGTAATTATTAAATTTATAACATCATAGTTGGGGGAAGAGGAAGGGAAAGAGAGCTGCGAAAAAATCGTTCAGGAGCGGGGATCGAACCCGCAACCTCCGGCTATCCGGGGCGATGCCTTGACCGATTAACCATCCCGGCTTTTTTTTTTTTTTTTTTTTTTTTAGTGGATAAGACCATATCGGCCACTGGTTTCGGCGGACTACATTTTAACCAGCTCTGTGTTTTATGGTTAGTTTCGGATTTGCTTAGCTGGGTAGACGTCAGCCGTAGCTGATTTAAGGCCCATGCTAGTTCCGAGTTGGCGCAGTGACGGGCAGGACATTTCAGCTTACAAATGTCGGAGAGGGTCCGCCTTCTAAGGCCTCGAAAGACGGGCCCTTTCCGACATTCACTTTATATGTGCTGGGCAAATTTTTCACTAGGACGAAACTGAAAACCCTTTTTTGTATAATTTTCTAGTTTTCAACTCTTTGGTTTACTTATAGGGGACCAAGGTGAATTTGGGGATTTATTCGATCACAGGTCGCGTAATCGGGGAGATTCACCAGGCTCACATACCTTCCGCAAAGCAAACACTGCTCACGTGGCTTTATAAGCGACAGATGTTAATAAAAAAACTGTTTATATACTTTTTTAAGTAAATTAAAACCTGGCTTCTTCGGCGATAATTTACCTGGTTTTGATGATAAATCTTGTTACAGTAAATTTGAGAACCTAAAGAGTGTAACAAATACAATATCCTTAAGTACAAATGATGTTATCTTTCCCAAAAACGCTTTAGTTAGGAAAGCGACCTCTAAATGTACATATATTAACCTTAATTTTCTCAAAAAATAATTTTTGTTAGTTTATTTTTTAATAAAGTGTCCTTCTAATGGTCTAAAGGATTCAGTAAAAATTCGATGTAATATATAATAATAATAATTATAATGTGTTATTTTGCACCAAAAATACATGATGCATGCGCCCTTTCAGAAAAAGCTGTCAAATAGACAGCTTGACAAAGCCGAAGGCCCCCATACTGGCAGCGTCGGGGCAAAGATAAGATAATAAACTACAGAAATAAAAGTGGAAACATAGTGACGAATCTTTTCACACAAAAAGATAAAAGATATGTTTCGGAAACATAAATTCGCGCGTTCGAAAAACAATATATTTTAGGTTCTATATTAAGATGCGAGCATTAGCTGTCGTCATTTGTATGCCTATTATACCCGTGTTATACGGCGTTGTAAAGACCCTTTTCACTAAGCTCCTTTATAAAATCGGCAAACCAGCGCACGCCGTAGGGCACCTGCACACTCAGCATCGCGAGCAGATTGGCCGATTTTATAAAGGAGCTTAGTGAAAAGGATCTTTAGAACGCCGTCTGACACGGGCATTAGTTAATCCTTTGAACCTGGTCATATTATAAGTTGGCTTTAATTTAAGACCCATTTAAATCAATTAATGTGATGCGTACATCGTATGTTATTTCTAATACATGAGGAGTTTCTTACACATGCAAATTTATTAACTTAAAACAATTTAAATCACGTTTGAAAATATTTTATATAAATTTAGTTTTAAGTGCACTTATAACTAATTTTATATATAAAAAAAATTTGATATAAGAATAAGCTCATAGATATTTTTTTTTCAAAAGTTTTGTGCAGATTGATAGATGATCAGCGTGAAACAAATTAGTTTCGATGTGCCGACAGGCCTAGCACGAAATGTCAACTTTTTCCAACTGTGCTTTCTCCAAGCGCGCTAAGTTTTGCGAGAAGGTAAGCACTCCTAATTAAACATGCTAATATTTGTTTCTTTTTTCTTTGAAGAGGAACGCTTGCATACACCTGAAAAATGTACTTACAATTACATAAAACCTCGGGTCACGCAAGTCCGCGAGAACGTTGTGACTAAAAGAATCGTTAAATCGGGTTAAAACAGTGCTTAGATGTTTGTTTTACATGACATTGAAGAACTCGTCCTTAATTTGAGCTTTCGTCCATAAGTCGCATAAGATTGTTTTTCCTTGGTGCCGACGTAGTAAGCCATACGTGCCGTGACGGCATGAGGGGAGTGTCAGGTGCGTGTCGTGGTGTAGGGTGACCTCTCGAGCAGCAATCACCATTGTTCGATTTCAGGTCGATAGAACTTGAAACAACTGGACGTGTTGATGACTTTGTTCACCTATTCGCCCCCGAAGTGCCTGGAGCTATTATACCGAACAGTCATGCAGCCCACTGCTGCGACGGAAAAAAAAAAAATCAGAAGTCTCTCGAAATAAGACGACTCCTCAATTTCGTGTTTAAACAATTTGCGATACCTAAAGAGTAAGTCTTTAATCCATCGTAACGCCGCTTCGTGGCTACCATAAATTATTTGTGATCTTGTGTTACTAGATATTTTATTTATTTGTATGTGCAGTGCTCCTCTAACTTAACGCGACCACTCGGTTACCCAAATATGGATATGTTACAGCTACTCAGAGTTAAATTGGTCAATGCAGCAGCTGGAATGTCTTTGTCACGCTGGGTTTTGATCGGAGGATCAAAACGATACCATGTAATTAGACCGCTAGGCTCACGAATATGGTGGGCCAGGAAGTCAGACGCCTTGCTTGGATCGGAAGTGGATGGCGTAAAGGGGCGTTTTCTCGGCAGCTCGGGTTTGTTGAGTGACACAGGTCGAACTCGGGATCCGTGCTTGCATCCACACACCGTCAATGTTTGGCGACGCTCATCTGCCCCGCACAGCGATGTTGTCGTGCCTTGATCGCCCGCCGAAGTCTGTAAAGTCCTTGGCAACGCGTGACTCTGCGTGGAAGCCAACTTCAACTTTGTCATAAAAGAACGAACCTTGGTAGGTCTACACTCCAGAATTCTTACTACAACTGATACAACATTGGAGGGGAGATCCCGGGACGACCTCGACGACCTGCTTTATGACCACTTGTCATATGAACACGTTCCGAGTGACCGTCAGTGTAATTTCAGTGGCCGAGTTGTGTTTGGTGTACAATATTTCATTTTAATTTTGGGGTATGAAAATTAAAAAAAAAATAAAGTTGAAACAGTTAAGAGTGCAGATACGTGGTTAACTAATAACCTGAATAAATGTCGTTGCTTGGAAGGTAAGTACGAGAAGCGGCCAAAAGCAGGGAGACAGAAACATTGACATCAAGACCTTGCCCTTTTTTGGCCTTTGTAGCACGTAATAAACCAGCCTAACTCGCCATTTTGTTGCTTAAACCTGATTTCTTTTTGCATGAAACCGATAAGAGTGTAAACAGGCCAAGAGTGCCTTGTCTTTGCGCTAAATCTGCGAACCCATGAACGCTGTTCAGCAACCGCCGATCGAACATCTCCGGTGCATGCAGTACATAGACAGTGAATGACAGTTATTGGGATTCACCGCTAGAACATGGCAAGTTCTCGCGGTGAACAAACAACTGATTTCAGTTAGTGTCATTTACTGCTAGAAATTGGCCACCGAAGGCGGTGAATATATGGGGAAGACCAGTTATCGGGATCACTTGCAAGAACATGCCTGCTGAATAGAGACAATTAACGGGGCGTGCCAATTAATTGAATATTATAACAGTGATAATTTTAATTTTGATTTATGTTTTAAACCGGACAAGCACAAAATCCTTCATCAGTAGCTTGACTTTGATCCAGCCCCCCTTTTTTACATCGGTAAATTCCAAGAAAAGGCAAAACTAATAAAAAATAGAAGGTGCACGTCATGATGACTAGAAAATAAATTAAAATATCAAGCCAAAAAATATGCGGCAATAGACAACTTTGTTTGACCAAATATTTCTGCCTGAGCATATAGCAAAAATATGAAAGCCGTTTACAACTCCCTGTAACGCCGAATTGGAGCGCAGCTCTTGAGGAGGAGGAGGGAAGGGTACTGAGGGGAGAGAATAGCCCTCCTTTCTTCTCCCCTGACGGGGGTCACGTGACCTCGGGGGGGGGGGGGGTCACGTGATCTGGTGGTCACGTGGCCACGTGACCCCCCGAAGTCACGTGACCTCGGGGGGGGGGGGGGGTCGCGTGACTTCGGGAGGGGGTGGGGGTCACGTGATCCCCCTCCCGAAGTCACCGAAGGAGCCCGAGGTCGTCCCGAGATCCTCCCGAAGGAACCCGATGTTCTCCCGAGGTCCTCCCGAAGAAACCCGAGGTGCTCCCGAGGTCCTCCCGAAGGAACCCGAGATCCTCCTGAAGGAGCCCGAGGTCCTCCCGAGGTCCTCCCGAAGGTACCCGAGGTCTTCCCAAGGTCCTCCCGAAGGAACCCGAGATCATCCCAAAGGAACCCGAGGTCCTCCCGAAGGACCTCGGGTCCTTTCGGAAAAATTTGCCCATAATGCACCGCGCGGTTACGCTGACGGCGACGCCGACGGCGACGGCGACGCCGCTCAAGCCGAAAATGGGCGCCTAAGAGCTGCGCTCTAAAAAACATAACTTACTAAAGAGCCCTTTTAACGGCCTACATTCACCGTCCACCGGTATACGGCCGGTGAATGCAGTTAAGAGACTCCGAATGCCTGTGATCGGAATTCGTTGCAGCAACACGGCCGATGGCTCTTGTGAATAAGCTGTGAAGACTGGTTATTGGTATTTTCCGCTGGAAAATGTCAAGTGAATGCGATGAATAGACGTTGGATTCCAGATGTCGGAATTCGCTGCAGCTGTATGACCGCTGGTTGCGGTCAATAAACTCTGAAGACCGGTGATTGGCATTTGCCGCTAGAACATGTCCGGTGAAGCAACGGAAAAATGGTAGACGCCAGATGTCGGAATTCGTTGCAGCAACATGGCCGATGAATGCGGGGAATCTCTTACTTTGTTGCTGCAGCGATGAGCCGCGGTCATTTAGTTGAAGTTAATGAACAAGCCCATGAAGCAACGCTGCCTAAGAGGATTTAGGCAGCGAAAGCAGACGAGAGGCGAAGCGAGCTCTTCTCGGAGCTCCTCGGCTTTGCCGCAACGTGGTATCGCTTTCGGTGCAGTTGCCATAAGATTTTTGCTTACACTTTTGCGCTTTATATATTATTCTGTGTTTATTTCCTCGTGAAATATGGTGCAGTAATTTTAATTATTTTTGTCTCGTTTCACTTTGTGCAGAGGAGCGAATTTCAGTCGTTCCATAATATTTCTATGTTGTTTTGTGTATTTCTTTTTGAATATGACCTGAAAGCCCTACCAGTATGAGGAGAAGTCTAGCTGCAAATTACAGCTTTTTTTTATGAGGACCCCCTCACAACGGATACAAAGTTATACCTTAAGCCTCGACTTTATTTGCTATGTTATTAGGGCTGATATTTATACACTTGAATTTGACAATGTATTTTGTAGAAGTCCCTTAGTTCGATTATCGTCCATTGTTTAAGCTACGGTCTTTGATTTTGTGGCTGACCCCACTTGTAAGTTTAGTTGCTGATGGCTAACTTGTCATAGCAAGACTAGGCCACAACTAATTTCACATCATTTTTATATTTTATTGAATGAGTTTTTGACAATAAAATAGTTTATCTTTCCAGTACTTTTTGATATCTAACGAAGCACAGTAATGTCCGTAAACTTAAAAAGCTGCTGAAGGAGAGGGCGGGACTCGTTCAGAACTTTTAACCCAGCCAGTGAATTCCTTTGAACGATGGCCACCTTACGCCCAAGCGTATTCGGAAAGACTTCACTCGAACTGATTTTCCGTTCAATAAAATTCCGGTTTTCTCATATGTTGTGTACGTGCGTGATACGTGTTTCTCCAACCACTTAATATCACCCGGACACTTTTTAAATTATATTTCGGAATGGTGGCTGACTGTCTGCTAATCACAGGAGGGATTTGTCTCAACTTCTCTATGCCAAGTGCTATGTAACGAGTAGGGATGACACGGGACAACCCTGTTCAACCAAGAACATTGATCGTTCATTAAACGACTAATTGTCATGAATCAGCGCAACCTTTTTTCTCAGTAGTTGTTCGCTCACCTGGCAATGTATTAGCACCGAAGATAAATCATCTTAGCAATCTCAAAATAAACGCAAAAACATATTTCAGGCCATTCCTGTTTCTTTTTAATCAATAAAACAACCGTGAAAGTATTTTTTTTTACATAATGTTTGATGTCGCAACAAGACTGCGGTTTTTTTTGTTTTTATTTTTTTTTTTTGCAAAAGAAAATATTTGTAACATCACTTTTTCGCATCTGCAAGCGGTCGCGGTTCCGCCCCTTCAGGCGCTTCTGGTGTGAACCGGAATTAAGAACTCGACGCCATTACGTCATAACTGCCGTAGCTTATAAGGAGTAGACGAGCGCACCTTAAACCAGTTGTTGAACTTTGATGCGAGTTTTAAAAATCAAGAGAATATTTAGGCAGGAGGCCTTCGTCTTATTTCTGTTGTAGTTCTGTCCGCCTCAAAGACTCGAGAGGTTCAGCAGCGGACGGTAAAATGAGATCCACGACGCTTTTTTTAATCGCCGTTTCTCTACTTGTCACGTGAGTGTTCCCAGATGAATATTAACATTAGAACGCTACATTTTGCTAAATCCAATAAATCGTTAAACGCACAGATTTTTTACAGAAAAACAATATTATAATGAGTGTGGTCGCACGCAATCTACTTTGGTCTATGTACTTCGGTTTTCTTCCTTGTAATGCACGTTGAGGGAGCATGTTCTTAAACATTTATATGTTGTGGCTCATTACAATATTCTACGGTTAAATCTCTTTTTTATTAATTATACCGTTGAAATTATTGTTAATGATCCTTCATTGTTCTTCGGCATAACACCGAGGCTATATAGTATGCTAAAATAAATGTGTTTAAAAATTCGGAGTATGTTAAGAAACAGCTAATAATTCTAACTACAATCAATACTCATATATTAGTCTAAATCACCGGGTGAAATAGAAGGCTAGCGAAATCCCGCATACGCAGTTTTTGACTGTTAAAAAAACATGCTAAAAACTTTTTTTTTTTAATTTAGCTTAGAAGAAACAGACTGGATTTGAGAATATCCCTCAAAACCGAGGTTGCTGGAGAACAAGGGCACTCTTGGCATTACATCATCCAGATTGACGTTTATACTTAACTTATCATTTACTAACGACTTGCACTCTGTTCTTGATAGGGGGTCCCAGAGTCCCAGATAGACTGCGTATTTTTGGATTTCTCGAAGGCGTTCGATAAATTCTCACACGAGTTGCTTTTGTTGAAACTAAATAACCTTCACATTGATGCTAACGTCATGGCTTGGATCCAGTGCTTTCTTACTAACCGATTCCAGTTCGTTACCGCCAATAAACATACATCTTCGCTCGCGTCAGTGACCTCCGGCGTGTTTCAGGGTTCTGCACTAGGCCCACTTCTGTTTTAATCTTCATTAATGACCTGCAGGATAACATTTCTTCATCGATTAACCTTTTTGCAGATGATTGTGTCCTTCACCGTGAAATTATTGATGATTCAGATTTTATCAAGCTCCAGACAGACATTTACGTTATTCTTCATTGGTGGGAAACTTGGCATATGGAGTTTAACACAACTAAGTGCAAAGTAATGAGAGTGTCTCGTAATCATTCAGTTTCTCCCTGCTATTGTCTTAATAATGTTCTTTTACTTTCTGTATCGTCTTACAAATACCTGGGCGTACATATAACATCTGATCTTTCCTGGAAAATACATATTGGATACGGTATTAGTAATGTTAATCGCGTGCTTGGCTATTTAAAACGTAATTTTTCTTTAGCTCCCTCCTCTTTGAAATTAACTCTTTATAAAACACTTGTACGCTCAAAGCTTGAATACGCGTCGTCTATCTGGGACTCGAGCCTTTTAAATTTGGTTAACCACCTAGAAGCTGTTCAAAATCGTTCCGCTCGTTTTATTCTCAGTAATTATCAACGCACTGCAAGTGTCACCTCTATGAAATCTAACTTATCTTTGCCTAGTCTTGCCTCACGCCGAAAGGTACCTCGTTTATGTCTCTTCCATAAAGTATTCCACACTAACTCACTCCTCAGTCAACGTCTCCTCATACCACCTTTCTATGTTTCATCCTGTCTTGATCATCCTCATAAAGTAGGTGTACCACTTTGTAACACGAACACATTTCAACAATCTTTCATTCCCAAAACTTCTTTGGATTGGAACCGACTTCCCACCTCCATCGCCATAATCCAGGTGGATGATTTGTTTAAAACTGCTGTTTCTAATCTCTATTGTTCATAACTAATATGTGCTTTGCCCTTAAGTTATTCATTGTATAATATTTCTTGTTGAATACAATCCATTCCCCTCTGTAATACCGTTGGCCCTGAGGGAATTAAAATAAATAAATAAATAAACAGTGTTCGGTATTGTTCGATATGTTTGTAATCCTAAGTGTGTCTGAGCGTGACGTATCCTTTTGTTTTCAGCAGTGCGAATTTAGTCTGGACATGCTGGCGTGGAAATGATGGCTACAAGAAAGCAGCTGATAAATACTGCGACAGACCAGTAAGAAGCTCAATAATGCTGTTGTTTTGGGCGACTCCCTACAGCATTTTAAGATATTAGTCACGTCTCCTTAATATGAACCTTGTTAATAAGGGCATTTCGATCTATAGACCGACACGCGGTGCGGTTCTGTTTAGCAACATGGCCGGGAGGCCGCGCATGCGCAGCAGGTATGTGGGCAAAAGCGGCCAGGCTCTCCGGGCTTTCGCCATTGCGTTCTATGGCGTGCGCTCGTTGCTGACGTTGTAGAGACGCTAGCTTTATTTGTGCGTCGTATTTTCTTCCAACGTATGTCGTACGTAATGCCCGACTATTTGAGCTCGCTACCCGAGCCTGAACGGCAGCGGTATTGAGAAAAACTGTGCGTGGACGGCTCTGCCTTCGACGATCCGTACGCCGTAATCAAGGCCTGCTGGAGTTCCGACGTGAAGTTCCTGCCACCGACGTCGACGGCTCACGTCGTTGTTTATTTAATTTTTTCGCCAAGCCAGCTCACGGCCGACACGGTGCAGGCGTACAAGTCTTTCGAAGCATACAATTATCGCAAGCCGGTTTCCGCACTGAAGGCGGGATCAGCTGACTGTGGGTCTGCTGAAGTTTTTTTATTAATTGAGTAAATACACACAGCGTCTTCAAGTCAATTGGGTATGATATCTTTCCTACCCTCATGACCACAAGGCATGACAAGCGGTAACGCTTTATCCGTTCTGCAGTCTTGGCGGTAACGCGTTACAAGTAACGGCATTACCGGTTACACGTTACTTTTTCAGTAACGTACTCGTTACTTTTTTTAAACAGTAATGGGTAACATATTTACGTCTACTATTTCAAGCAATGTGTAACGTAGCTACGTTACTCGTTGCTTCATCTTCCCAAGTCTTAAAGGAATTACACTTCAATTTTTCTCCGTGGTTTTAGGCGTCAAGCCATGTGAATTTTTGAGTTTTCTGCGTTTTTCTTTGCATTTTTTCTCGTGAGTATTTAGGTGAAACAATAAAACGAGATAAATTATGTTCAGTTTCTGCATGAACATAATGTTTCTTGAAATATGATTTTATGCATACCTGTAGCATCAAAACAATAAAACAAGTTAAATCATAATTTAAAAAGTAACGCAAAAGTAACGTGCGTTACTTTTCATCCGTAACGGTAACGCGTTCCTTCTATTTTGAGATAACGTAGGTCGGTAACGCGTTCCTTTTATTTCCAAGTAACGAGTAACGTATCTCGTTACTTTTTTTTCGGCAACGCCTAGAACACTGATGTTCTGTCGCTAATCTCCTTCCGCCTGATAGCGCGGGCGTAGCGAGCCACCGATGAGCAGTTGGCCGGTTTTTTGTGCTCAAACACCGTGGGAACAAAATCCCGGTGGTCTCGAGCAGACGACGTTTTTCCTGCCCATAAGCAATCGTCGGGACGGAGGGCGGAATGGAAGCCACACTTGCCTTCGAGAAAGTGCTTGCCGCACGAATATGTCCGCGCGAGGCGACCATTCTTTTTGATCCACGGATATTATCCACCTTCTGCACCTTTCAGAATCCACCGGGAACTTGTGGAAACTCACTCCGCTACTTTTGTTGTAGCTTTCGGTGCACTTAACGGCTGCACAGCTTTGCGCAATGCTGAAATGCTGTGACGCCTATGCAAAGCGTGTGCCCTTCTGCCCACACCACCCGGCTCCGACGCGATCGCAGCGCCATCGCAGCTCCGTGACGTCGAGCCCGCGTGTCGGTCTATAAATGAATATGTCGGTCCCGTCCCCACCCAAGTTTGCCTCGTTAATATAAAAACAACTCTCTCCGGACTTAGGACAGATTTCTGGAAGAAAACTGATATAGATATTTTTTTTTCTCGTTTCCGTCTCAATAAGCTTTCTATAAACTCTCTACAAAGGCTAACAATAACAAAAAAACTACTAGCGAAGCTCTTGGGTAAAAGAGTGCAACCAGAGATCACTAATGTTTTTGTTGGTTGCCTTTCCAGAGACAGAAAGAACCTGGGCATGGAACAATAGCTCGGTTTCTAAGGGTTTTCTATTCAAATGGGTCACTTGCACTTCTCTTCCTATGTATGCTGCCGATCGCAGAAATCGATGCGCTCATCACAATCCCACACGTTATCAGCAAACATCCCAAAGGACATATGGTCACACCATTTTTCTGGGCCGAAATCATTTCCTCGTAGAAACAGACAGCGCGGGGAGGTTGCCAGGTCGACTGTGTTTCAAATGAGACTGGACGTGCAGCTTTTGGCCTTTGAAGAACTTTGGACACTGATCATAAATACGCCGAGGATGGCACTGGCCGCCAAACCTACCCTATAAAAATGTTGGGACGGTTATAAATCGCTTGACATCAATGAGACTTTGTTCTGGAGAGCATGAAGCTAACGAATAGTTAAAGGGACAACAATTTTCACGTTGAAATAATTGAAAACTTGTACTTTTTCCGATGTCTGTATTGACACAAGTGAGAGAAAACACGCCACCTTCCCCCGAACTACTGCAATCCCCATGGGTGATCGCAAAGTAACAACGAGCCGTCCTGCGTCAATCCAGAGTAGGCAGAGCGGTAGCTGCGACACGTGAAGGCGAAGTCGTTTGGTATCGGCGTCGCGTTCACGCCCCCTGGGATGCTTGGGCAAAACCGTTCAGAACAAAACAAAACTTTGGTTTTCTTTCGAACGCCTTTGTATTGTTTCACTTTGTTTTGAACAATTTGTTTTTTCTTGAGCGCGTAAAGCCCGTGTCCCACTAGAGCGACATACAGAAACAAAAGACAACGACAAGCCTCAAACCAGGGTATTTCGCAATTTGAGAGGCTTTGTAGAATAGAGAAGGCTATGCTCAAACACGAGCATCATGCACGCGAGGGTATCTTTGGCAGGCTTGCAATCGCTCATGCTTACTTCACGAGCACCGAATGACTAAACGCCTGCCAAAGGTACCATCGCGAGCACGCTGCATGGGTTTGAGGCTTGTCGCTGTCTTTTGTCTCTGGCTGTCACTCCTAGTGGGACGCGGGCATAAGAGAGCTTTTTCCGGCACGAGCTCTTGTCGTTGACAGTGCTGCGACGGCATCGTGTGGTAGGCTAGCCTTTCTTCCAGAGAGCGCGTGCCGTAGGCATCGAGAACTGCAAAACCCCAAGTAAACATGTTTACAATCAAGCCGTCTCGACTGGCGTCCCTTGCGTTTAAGCACGTGCATCATGAGCGTGAATGTGACTTTGGCAAGTGTTAGCGTTTAGGGTGATCAAATTACGATATTGTTGGATTAAACTGTTTATTTAATTAAAACTTTGAAGAATACACAAATGGGGGATTATATAAAGGTTACGGTTCTAGAGCGGTGCGGCATCTCGCTCGGCGTCGTCCGGTTAAATGTTCTTCTCTATCGGCGAGGGCGGTCGCCTCCGAAGCTCTTGCTTGCAGGCCCGCGCGCGGGGCTCCGGTTTCACGGCAGAGAGGCCCCGTCTCGGGGGCTCTAAGATTCTCCGGGGACCGTATAAAAGCTTCTGTCTGGGAGCAGCCGGCGTCGGAGGCCACCTATGGGCTTTTGAATTCTTTTCTGATTTAAATCTCTTGATCGCTAACACTCGGCCTTCCTACTGCACAACCGCCCCCGGTTAGAATCTTGTCGGAATATGTCTCCGAAATGAGCCTAAGAATCTCAAGTAGCATTTTGGGTGTCTTCTTCTCACTCCGAGCCCGGCGACTGGTCGTCGTCGCTGCCCTCGTCACAGGGAACGAAACGTCTCATCTTGTCAACTGCTGCTATTCCCTCGTAGAAGCGCTGTGAGCGTTGAGTCTCGGGGAGGTCCTGCACTCTATACCTGTCGTGGGGCAACTTCTCCACAACAATGTACGGGCCTCTATATTTTGGACGCAGTTTCCGTGACTCTCCCGTTGCGACTGGTTCTCGCTCGAGCAACACCATATCTCCTAGTTTGTAGACAGGCGCATCTACTCTTTTCTTGTTGTAACGTTCTCTCTGCTTTTCTTGGTCTTGGCGTATGTTCTCTATTGCCTTTTCCCAGAGCTTGAGTACAGTAGCGTCAAGCTCGTGCACGAGCGCGCTCTCGACTTTATCGCCTATAACGTTTTGGGGGCAAAAGTTGAAAAGCAGACCTGAATGGCGTCGCTTTGATCGCTCAGTTCAGCGTGTTGTTGATACCCCACTGGACCTGAGTTAGGGTTTTGTCCCAGCTCTTTCCATCGCTCCGTTTTGAGATGCTGGCAATGGCGGGTATTATCATTCTGTTATATCTCTCGACCTGCCCGTTAGCTTTGGGCGTGCAGGTTGCATTTTTCAAGTGGATGACGTTGACAGACTTGCAGTACTGTACGAACTGTTGGCTAGTGTACGTGCTTCCCTGGTCGGTGATCAACCTTCGCGGGGCACCGAAAGTGGCGACCAGGTCCTTGAGGAAATTCCTCGCGTAGCCCGACGAAGTGTTCCTCACTGCTCGAAGCATGACGAACTTCGTAAAGCCGTCTACTGCCACAATGATGTGCGTGTTGGCACTCGTGCTGCGGACGAATGGGCCCAAATGGTCCATGTGAAGAGTGTCAGATGGTACATCCGCTTTTGCGATGAATGTGCAGCTCTCCTGTTTTTTTTTTCCGGACGGAACCTTGTGATACAAGCACTCCAGACAGCACTTCAAGATGCCGTCTCACGTACCGACGCATCCTGGGAAACCAGTACATCTCGGTGAGCAAAGTCATGGTCTTGTCGAGAGCGAAGTGTCCGACATCAGTCGTGGCATCGTTGCACAATCTGCCAGCGAGCACCTCGTGGCACTACCCAGAGTAGGCGCTCTTCCCCGTCATCGATGACTCTCTTGAAAAGCTTTCCCTCTGAGAGTGCGTACTCCTTCTCGATACGCTGCGACTCCTTCGTCTTTGAGGTTTTTTTAGGCTTTCCTTGATTTCTTGCAATGCTGGATCTGTCTGCTGAGCTAACACCAACCAATCGTCGTCGGATAGCTCAATAGCAAAAACAGTGGCACCGATTGCGACATCCATCTCTTCAGGCTACGACACAGGAGCCCTGCTGAGAGCGTCGACGTGGGCCATCTTATCTCCCGGTCGATATTTTACTTCGAACGTGTAGTCCTGTAGCCGCAGGTACCACCTTCCTATACGTGGCGCTAGGTCTCTCTTTGACAGTGTGATACGCAAGGAGTTGCAATCCGTGACGAGAGTGAACTCGATTCCATACAAGTACGGCCGAAACTTCTCAACTGTTCACACAACTGCTAATGCTTCAAGTTCGTACGAGTGATATCGCTCTTCATCTTGCGTCGTGCGGCGGCTGGCGTACATAACCAGGTGCATCAACCCGTCCGCTTGTTCTTGTAACAGTACTCCTCCGAGGCCAAACTGCAAGCGTCTTTGTGCACGTCTGTTTTTGCACCGTGTACGTAGAGTGCCAACGTAGGCTCACTCATTAGGCAGTCCTGCAGCCTCCGGAACACAGCCTCCTGATCGGTCGTCCAGTGCCATTCGTCTCCTTTACGAAGTAGCGTGGTGAGTGGCTTTGATATCCTGGCAAATCCAGCCAGAAAGCGTCGGAAATAGCTGCACAAGCCGAGGAATCGTCGGAGGTCATGGACGTTTGTCGGCACTGGGAAATCGGAGATACCCTTTAACTTGAGGCTGTTGGCTTTGATGGTCGCAGCCGAAATCTCGTATCCCAAATACGTGAATTTCTCTTGAAAGAAACAACACTTTTTTAGGCGCAGCGATAGACCAGCGGTCCTCAGAAGCTCTAGAACCTCACATAGAATGACCAGCCCCGCCTCAAATGTACCCGAGGGGATCAACAGGTCGTCCATGTAGGCCATGACCTTCGTGTTCCTGAGGGGGCCGAACATAGTGTTGATCATGCGCTGGAACATGCTCGGTGCATTGACCAAGCCGAAAGGCATGCGGGTGAATTCATAGTGTCCGTCCGGGGTGACAAACCCGGTCTTCTTTCGGCTTTCCTTGAGAAGGGTACCTGATAGTAGCCAGATGCGAGATCGAGGCTAGTAAACAACCATTTGTCGTGGAGCCTGTCAAGCTGGTCGTCAATAAACTGGAGCGGATATCTGTCCTTGGGAATTTTGTTGAGGGCTTGGAAGTCAACACATAGCCGCTTCTCCCCTGTTTTCGTCGCCACCAGTAGGACTAGGGCTTGCGAAGTATAAGCTCGATATCTTGGACAACGCCTGCCTCCTTGAGTTCCTCGACCAGTCCTTCGGACAGTCTCTCTCTCGGAGCATGCAAGACGATAATGCCTATACGTTAAAGGCGTGTCATTCGTGAGCTCAATTTTTATCCCGGCTACATCAGTGCTCCCGATTTCAGACAAAGAAGTGGCAAAGCACTCACGGTATTCGTTGATCAGACCGACGAGTCTATCCCGTTGCGTTGGCGTCACGGATTCGCCCATACTGAGGTCCGTCGCCTCAATCAGGTTGTAGTGTTGTTTTTCGTCACAGCGCACACTCTCCTCTGCTGGGGTATGTTTTCGTTCAACCACTCGGCTCGAACGACTCGTTCTCCTTCTTTAAACGTGATCTCATTATTTGCCACGTTCGCCACTGACAGGACGTATTCTTCGTTGCAGTTCTTCTTCAGAACACAACTCATGATGTCGTGGTCCTGACCCAGCCTTCCACAGTGTTGTCGGTCAACGAAGATGTCTCGTCTTGACTCCTCGCTCGTATAGAGGGTTACAAAAGCCCACATAATTCGGAGAAATTACCGCAGCCCCTTTGGCCCAGAGGCTCACCCGGCGTGGCGCAAGATCATGGATTTGGATGTTTCGCAGGGTTCCATCTTCCTCTCCCGATTCCTCGAGCTCCTCGAAAATGCGGAGAGTGTCTTTTCTGCGAATGATCGTGACGTGCGACTGTTCCGTGAATTGCTGGCCAATGAGTAGCGAAATCACATGGACGTCGTCAGGAACGACGTATACGTTAACGTCCGCTGTTGCCTCATCGACCGCCAGTACAGCTCTTGCGCGCCCCAGTGGCGTCGTCTGTCTTGATCTGTTGCCGCAAATCGTGAAAGGGTGAAGGAGTTTGTCATACGTGAACTCCAACGATATCGCGTCACTCTCTCGAAGAGTCGCAATTGGCTGCCCATATCCACGAAAGCGTTGACCTCCTTTCCGTTTAGGTGCGCTTTTATGAAATAATTCGCGTTGGTGTCGGTTGGCTTTTTCGGTGAATTTCCGTGATTGCACATTTGAGTGAGGACAGCTCCCGGTTTCGGAGGTATGTCTGACTTCCCACGTCTCAGGTGGCAGTCTTTTGATTCATGCCCGGTTCGATTGCATATACCACATCGAGATTTTTTTGGAGGCTTTGGGCATGAGGCAGAATAATGTCCGTATGTAGAACAATTGAAGCAGAGCGGTTCACCTTTTTCGTTGAATTTCCGCTGGGCGTTGTTTCTGCCAGTTGACGCACTGTTCACAGGCTTCGTGTCACGAGATGTCGTCGGTGGGGGTTTGGTGATCTTTGGCTGCGTCTGTCTGAAAGTATCCACCCGTTCATCCAGTCTCTTCATACAACGCAGAAGTTCTTCGCGGTTGTCGTACTCGCGGACACTCAGCGATCGCACCATGTCCTCGGCGTGTAAACCTGTCACGATATATTCCATGCAGGCCTCGTCATCCAAGTTTCATCGTCGTGCCTTGGCTAGCTTGTAATAGACGTAGATACCAATGCTTTCGCCGCGTTGTTTGCCACGCGACTCCATCTCTCGAAAAAGATGCTGGAATCCGGCTTCGATGGAAACCCTCTCTTCAGCTCGGTTTTCCACTCCTCCCACGATCGCTGTGCAGTCGTCAGTCCGTCGTACCATGTTTTCGCCGCTCCTTGCAGTTTAACGAGAGCGAAGCATGTTGTCTGCTTCTCGTTCCACCCAAAGTGAGCCGCCAGGTTATCTGCCCTGCTGATCCACGCCTCCACCGTTGGCTGTGTCTTGGTCGAGGGGTCATACACTGGCACAAGCTGGGCGCTCGCCGTGGCCAGCCGGCCGTCCGTTGCACTCGTAACTTCCGGAGTGACATGTCGTTGTTGCGTTTACCAGAGTTGAGCAGCACCGTTGCATCGTCTCACGCACCGCCGTCTGTATGGTCGCTTGCATCAATGCATGGAAGTCGAAGGAACCACCGCTGTCGTTCGGGGGATGTCCGTGCGCATTCGGCATTCCTGCGTTTCCTCCATTAGGCGGCGTTCCGTTATTCACCTCCGGCAGCGGGGGCAGCTGGAGTCGAGACGGCGGGTACGCCCAGGCAGGCTCGTTGCAGTGACTTGGCTCAATTCTTTGCTTTTGTTGGCTTCGCTGTCGCCAACAACATTGCTCGTTGAAGTGGCCTCGCTGCTTGCCGGCTGTGCGTCCTTCGTTCCAAGCTTCCGTTTCATGATGAAGAGTTTGGTGGCCGATTGACGGTTTGGCGATTTGGAATTTATCCAAGTTCTGAAATGTTAGTGTTTAGGGTGAACAAATTACGATATTGTTGGATTCAACTGTTTATTTAATTAACACTTTGAAGAATACAACAAATGGGGGATTATATAAAGGTTACGGTTCTAGAGCGGTGCTGCGTCTCGCTCGGCGTTGTCCGATGGAATGTTCTTCTTGATCGGCGAGGGCGGTCGCCTCCAAAACTCTTGCTTGCAGGCCCGCGCGCGGGGCTCGTGTTTCACGGCAGAGAGGCCCCGCCTTGGGGGCTCGAAGATTCTCCGGGGACCGTATAAAAACTTCTGTCTGGGAGCAGCCAGCGTCGGAGGCCACCTACGAGCTTTTGAATTCTTTTCTGAGTTAAATCTCTTGATCGCTAACACAAGTTTGCAATGCACGTGCTTCCTTACACGAGCTGGAACATGGCGGTTGCCAAATGCCATGTTTGCAGTCGTCCATTCTGCGCCTCCAGCTCGCTGCTCGCTTTCCCGCGACGGAAAAGGGAAGCGCTCTACTGAAACTCTCCCGGTTCTCATGCGCAGCTGGCAGAGCGGAGCTGGTGGCGATCAATGCAAACAACACTCTTCACTCACCCGATGGAGTGCTGCAGCCGGCATGTGACTCTACATTACTATAGAGTTTTGATATTGTGTATAGAAGGAAACGTAAGTGATGTGCGTTTGCGTTAGAGTTGGGTGCTCCACGCTGCATATGCGCGTCCTTGGAACGCGCAATAGTGAAACAGGCAACGCAAACACAAAGTGCCTGCGTTGGCTCGTATAGGCAATATTAAGACATGTTAATGTATCTCTGGTTTTCCAACGCCAACGAAACTTACTGCAAGGAACAGACTTGCAAGTGGGTGGGCGCTCCTTCGAAATGCAAAGGCTGAGATTGGCAAAACGGCGGAGAGTAAAAATTAAGGAAAAGAATGGTTCTGGGTTGTGTTGTAATAAAAACAACCAAAATAATTTTTTCGTATCTCTGGCAATTGGTCCGGAAGTATTGGCGGTCTGTTTGGAAATTGTTCTGATCGCCAGAAGTCGCGACTTTGATATTGCCGCGCCTATAATCGAGACGATACGCTTCTCCGTTCATCTAGCAGATTCGCATACACTCTCACCTAGATCGCAAACGATAAGGAGTCCAGAATGACCTAGCCTAGTCAGTCTCGCCCTACCACTTTTTAGAACATTCTAGCGGAATATTAGAGGTGACCTGCTTAGTAGATAAAGAGGCATGCGCCGTATTGCTGATTCAATCAGTGATTCTCTAGCGCGATAGCCAGCTGTTATGCCGACGTACCGTCGTCTGCCGCTGCTGCCGTCGGCGCTCGCTGCTGCTTTGTCGACGCGTGTTCTTCTTTTTCGCTTCTGGCACAAGATCGCTCCTAAATAAATCTTTAGCTCTCTTCGTTTTCGCCTCTGCCTCATCGTTTGTAACTCGTGACATTTCTGGTGTGGGTGCGGGGCTCCGCAGCCCATGAAACGTACCCTTCCGAGAAATCGCAGCCCAATCCCGCTCCCCTGCTAGAGAAGACCGTCCGGGGAAACAAACGAGACCCCAGGAAGCCGCCGTCTTCAAGAAGTGCCCCCGGAATTTTGTCGGTCTACTTACGTAGAACATCCACCAGTCGACGAAGCCAAAGATGAGCAGCCAATTGTTGCAGACTCTCGCCACTGCATCCTCCGTCGTTTACGTTCCCGGCGCCCCTGGTACGCCGACACCTTTCCGCGCTGAGATTCATGAGGACCACCAGGACAGGATGCAACACTACGAGCGCGTGGCACGCCATAACGAATGGACTGCCGAGCATTACATTCAAAATCTCTACTTTTCGCTGGAGGGAGCTGCAAGGCACTGGTTTGAAAACCACGAGGCTCCACTCACGTGGTGGGACATCTGCGTCGCCGAGTTGAAGCGTACCTTTACGAGCCAACACCGACGGCAGAGGATAGAGGATCTGCTTCAAACCGAATTGATGCCCCAAATAAAAGCATAATCAGCTTCGTTGAAGATATGCTACGGCAAAGTGCACGCGCCAACCCGCAAGCCACCGACGAGAAAAGGTTGCGCTCTCCCTCGTCGGTGGCTTAAACAGTTGTAGTCAGCGCTCGTCTGTGCCTAGTCTCTCCTTCGTCCTCGTCTAAAAGGGCTAACAGGCCCTTGACTCCATTGAGCCCTCAACCATCTCAGCCGTACAGTACACCACCGCTACAGCTCGACTTTAACCAAAGCTTAGTGCCATGAAACGACGACAGCTCAGAGGCCTCCTCGCCCAATTCAGCGACTGCTTTGCGACAACATCGAAAGTGCGCCAAACAACAGTTGTGAAACAACGCATCGTTACAAACGGCGATGCGCTTCCTGTGCATTGCTAGCCGTAACGAGTCTCCCTAAAGGAAGATGTGCCATTTATGAAACAAACGTGAAAAATGCTCGACGACGACACCATCCAGCCTTCAAGTAGCCTGTGGGCCTCTCCAGTCGTATGGGTGAAAAAGAAGGACGGAACGCTTGGATTTTTAGTAGACTACCGGTGGCTGAGCGCGGTGACGAAGAAAGACGGTAACCCGCGCCACAGCATCGACGATACACTGGATCGGCTGCGCCAC
Organism: Ixodes persulcatus; assembly: GCA_013358835.2. Taxonomy (NCBI): domain Eukaryota; kingdom Metazoa; phylum Arthropoda; class Arachnida; order Ixodida; family Ixodidae; genus Ixodes; species Ixodes persulcatus. Next base: position 19,537 of record JABSTQ010001570.1, on the reverse strand, counting down.
TCCCAGTAATTTTCGTCGATGGACGTGAAGAGTGGCTAATGGCAGATCGAAGTCGACTAACGGGAACAAGAGAAGACTGCCTTCGTCACGCCTGATGAACTGTACGTGTTCAAGGGGATGCCCTTCGGACTGTGCACGGCGCCGACAACTTTCAAACTTGTCATGGACACAGTACCGGCAGGCCTCAAATGGTAGTGTTGTCTCGTTTACCTCAACGACGTCGTGGTGTTCTCGGCCAACTTCGACGAGCACTTGCGCTGCCTTCGGGCCGCGCTTCAAGCCATCAGGACCACCGGACTCACCCTGAAGCCGACGAAGTGCCGGTTCGTCTACGGCGAACTGAAGTTCATAGGTCACGTTGTGCGCAACGAAAGTGTTTGTCCTCGCCCTGAGAAGACTCGCGGCGTAGGGTTTTTCTCTCCGCTCACCGACAAGAAGGTCGTAGAAGATTTATGGGACTTCGCGCGTACTACCGGCGGTTCGTTCGGAATTGCGTCATGCTTTCTGCGGCATTCACGTCTCACGAAAGACGCCGTGAACTTCGAGTGGGAACGAGAACAACAACAGGAATTCGACGAGTTAAAGCGACGACTCTAATTGCCACCGATTCTTGGCCCCTTCGAGCCAATCAGCCGAAACAGTAGTTCACACGGACGCCAGCAAAACAGGACTCGGCGCGGTACTGGTTCAACGAGAAGAGGGTGCAGAGCGCGTGATCGCTTACACAAGTCGGACGTTGTTGAACGCAGAACAAAATCACTCTATGACCGAGAAGGAATGTCTTGCTGTCGTCTGGGCCATCACGGAATTCTGCCCGTACTTATACGGGAGCTTTTTTCCAGTGGTCACCGACCAGCACTCGCTTTGCTTGTCAGCGAGCCTGAAGGACGCATCGGGACGCCTCGCTCGATGGAGCCTACGGCTGCAAGAGTACGACGTGACCATGGTCTACAAGTCAGGCCGAAAACACAGCGATGCCGACTGCTTGTTCAAAGCCCTCGTCAAGTCAGCTACCGGCTGCGCCAAATACGGCGACGATGACGACGATCCCTTTCTCGGTATAGTGAGCGTTAACGGAGGGACGAGGGGTTGATATTCACCAAGCCTTCTCACGTGCCCTTGTAACATTCGCCTTTCGGGAAGGTATTCCCTAAAAAGACAACTTTGAGGACAGCGACTCGAGGTGGCTCCTGATGATCCCTACAAGTCTTCAAAAAAAGATCTTTCAAGCCTGCCACGACGACCCAACATCGGGTCACCTGGGCTACAGCAGAACACTTGGAGTGATTCGAGAAAACTTACTACTGGCCCAAGCTCCCGAAGACTGTCCACATCTGCGTCCGATCGGACCGTGAATGCCAACGACGCAAGAAACCACCGACGAAGCCGCCAGGTCTCCTGCAGTCGATCACTCCCCGACTACGCCATTCCAGCAGATCGGAATGGACTTGCTTAGACCATTCGCCCCATCGACGCAAGGAAACCGGGAGGTCATGGTCTCGACCGATTACTTCACAAGGTATGCCGAGAAAAAATCACTCCCGTCGGGAGCCGCTGTGGAAGTAGCCAAGCTCTTTGTCGTGGCCATCGTCCTCAGCCACGGTGCTCCCGAAGAGCTGATTAGAGACCGAGGGTCGTCATTTTGGCGCAGCTAACTCAGGAGATTCTCTGCCTCAGCCCCATCAGCCGTCGTCGAACGACGGCGTACCATATTCGCAGACGAACGGGCTGACAGAACGGCTAAGCAAGACCATCGCCGACGTGATCGCCATGTATGTCGTGGTGGAGCACAAGAAGTGGGACGAGGTCTTACTCTACGTCACGTTTGCCTACAACACGGCAGTCCAAGAGAACATTGGAGTTACACCTTTCCAACTGGTGCATGGTCGGAAAGCAACGACCATGCCGGACGCAATGCTACCCCACGAGCCAGCTGACGATTGGGGTGACGGCGCCTAGGTGGTTGAGCAACTGGCCGAAGAAGTCCGCCTCCTCGCCCGACTCCGGATTCAAGACCAACAGCGTGTCGAATCTGGCCGCTACAACCTTCGTCGTCGGGACATTCACTTCCAGTCCGAAGACAGGGTGTGGGTGTGGACACCCATTCGTCGCCACGGCCCCAGAGAAAAAACTGTTGAAAGGATACTTCGGACTGTACAATGTACTTCGTCGCCTCGGGGACCTCAACTACGAAGTGGTACCCGACGGAATGCAGACATCATTATGACGCCGACCACGACCCGAGGTGGTTCACGTCGTTAGACTCAAGCCATTATACGGTCGGTAGCACTGAGGACATTTTGTTTTCCAGAAGATGTTTTTAGCTTACCTTTCTTTAGTTTTTGTTTTGTATTGCATAGGGGCGATTCGATTTTCAAGCGGGGAGTAATGCCGCGCGTATGATAGAGAAGATACGCTTCTCCGTTCATCTAAAAGATTCGCGTAGACTCTTACCCCGATCCTAAATGATAAAGAGGCCAGAATAACCTTGCCAGTCAGTTTCGCCCTAGCTCTTTCCTGAACATTCTCGGTGGAATATTCGAGATGACGAGCGTAGTAGATAGACCCGTGCGCCCTATTGCCAATTCTATCACTGATTCTCTCGTAATAGCCAAATGTTATGCCAACGTACCTTCGCCTGCCGCTGCCGCCGTCGACGCTCGCTGCTGCTTTCTTGACGTCTGGCCCAGGTTGCCCCTCCGACAATCGTCAGTGGTCATCTGCACCGCGAGGGGGCCAAGGGCAACTGGCCACGCGAGCGGCGCTCCGTCGCTTATAAAGGGCCGCCACAGCGTATGCGCGGGGGCTTTTGGAATCGCGGCGCGGGCGATAACGGTCATTAAACGTTTACGTCACCGTGTTGTTGAACCTGTGTGCTGTGTCATTCCCCGAGACAGGTAGCAGCAAGGGAAATCCCACAATCTTCAGTTCTCTACGTATTCGCCTGCGTTATCATTTGTCATTCATAAAAATATCACCATATGCCTTACCCACAATAAATGTAATTTTAAGTGAATTTTTCCGGCTATGTGGAATGTTTAGACAATTTTTATTTCATAAATTTTTAATTAAGAATGCTGCAATTGACGTACACACCAATCAGATACATTATTTTTAACGCGCAGTGCATCAGACTATTAATTCTTGGCACGGGCGCAATGTATTTCATATCGCGATGCCACCTCGTAAAATATCCTTACTCAATGCTTAGCTAAAAATATGTTTTTTTTTTAAGTTGACCCGCAATGTATTCAGAACATTGCGTTCTCGTTTGTTAAGGTGCCAGCTGAACGTTTTAAGGTCACACCCACAGAGATGAACAAAAAAAGGCAGACACACCGCTGGACTAGCAACTATTTTAATGAAATCTTCCTTCTCTTTGTTTACAATTTTTTTGTAAACGTTCAGCTGGTACTTTAACAAGCATGAACCAACTAGCTCAGCTTCAAGCCGCCACTTTCGTTCTCAACAGGAAGATGTGTTAAATTACATTGAATAATTCGAACGCCTCCCATTGCACCAGGTTCATTCCTGGGTACATATCTGATGCAGAGTAAGTGCCAAGGCTGAGTTGGCAGTAGCAGTAAACGAACAAATGTGTTGTGTTATCATATTCAGTATGAGAACCCACGTTTTTTATGTGCAAATATTAAGGTTATCACAAAATCACTTCTGTGCACAAAAATTAGTCTCCAATTAATTCTTCCTTTTTCTAATTTTGAGCACACATGTTCTGAAGCTCGTTTTTAAATTTCTGGATCTATATATGTGTCACGAAACTATCAGTTCGAACTGTAGAATTAAAATATATTTGATTTGTCTTATACTTGTTATCTTAATAATAAACTTAATTGCAAATATGTTTTCTTGTTTTTTCAGTGTTCAGTAAATGAGAATTGCGGTTGGCCTTGTCCATGGTGCAAGTACCATGAGTACCGGGGAAGAAAGATATGCAGAAAATAATACTGTTTATCTTAATAAGTCTGGAAAGTTCTCGCAATATATTTCGATTAAGGACTGTTTCTGATTCAAGGCCGGGCTACAAGAATAATTTGGAAGTCACCCTTCCATCAGTTTTACTCCAGAAGACTTCTAACACGCAATGTATAATTTTAAAATAAAATTCAAAGGGGAATTTCGAATTACGTTTATTCCGCAGGTTATGACTTGCAGCTAAAATAAAGTAAATGTGTGTACTGCACTCTTACATGACCCATACGACAACCACTATAAACTTTCAGCCAAAAGTACGGTTTGTTTTGTGTCAGGTTCTGTACACTAAAACCATGTTTAATAGTAACCAATCTTGTGGTGTGCATAAACTCAAAAAGACAATGCCACACCAATAAAAAAAAACTATATTCTTGTGCGTGATGAACATAGAAACAATACGAAAGCTACTTCAATTGCGTTGTTGAAAACGTAATGTCAACAAGCACTAAAACATTAGTCGTATATTGCTAATTAAGTTCCATTTTAATGAAGCAAATTTAAAAGAGTAGATATTCATAAAAATGTAGTATAACAAATCCAATGTTTCGAGTATCATTATTGTCCCACACTGTATATTAATTCACACCCCTAAGGCTGTTTTGAATTCTCTATAACTCACAAACTAACACCCCTAGGAAAGGGTGTTTTGGACACAATAACATCCATGTAATGGTTGTTCAAGCCCCTGCATTATACCCGACAAAAGCGTTCGAGGGTGTAAGGGCGTACTGGTTCACAAATTTACGTTTGAACGTGAGCGACAGTATTAGCACCGCTTGTGACTGCTATGATAAAAGCCCTTGCGCCTTCAGTAAAAACGCCTTAGAACAATTCCGACCCGCGTAAAACCAGACTGCACGTTTTGTAGTATTTGCAAGATTAAATATCCGAAGGTCTCTTGTAACATTTTCAGATTTATTTTATTCCCATGGTGAAATTAGTAAAGATATGCAGATCGGAAGTGTACAAAGACTTCTCAATAGATGGCGCCAATGGGCTATTCTCATCATCAGCAGTAACAAGAAATCGTAACGCAGTCGGCCACAATGAACTGAAAATGTGCGAAAGAGCCGTGCTTTCCTGTATTGATTGTAATGCCTAAGGTGCCAGCAATATTAATCTCTGTTTGCTGCTGAGAATATTATAAATAAACATGATCAAGGTGGTTGCTACATGCGTGCATCCAATCATTCATAAAATACAGAAATGGAGCATAAAGTTGGAACTGACTTAATTTTTGCTTCCTTCACATACAGCTCTTCGGTAGTGAATGACGCCTTGTATGTTGCTATAGAACCTTCTGCGATTAACTTAGGTCTTGATATTGTAACATTTAAAAAAGGTATTCCAGTATGTTGCACACATTAGATGGCATTATTGTGTACCTTGAGTTAAAACGTCAATCGGCTGCGTGAGAGGTTGTGGTTTCTTCACCTGAGTCAATGACCCGAAGCAGCCATCTCCTCCCAACGTACAAGATCGTGTCAGTCTCCTTGAAACTGGGGCCCGCGTACATGCAACAAGAAGTGAGGATTTTTTTTCTGCCTCCTAGAAAACATAAACAATAGAAAACAAATATTGAAGCTATAGAGCAATGCATATGACACATTTCTGGCTCAAAATCAAGCCGAAATCCATGCTGGTAAATCCCCACCCTGTTTTGCTTTGCGTGGAGGCAATGTGTTCTAATTCCTTTTGTGTTGTAGTCTACGACGCCAGCTGGAGCAGTCGGTAACATTAAAGAGATACAGATACTATTCGAATTTCAAATATCGGCTGTTATATATGCCTTGCATGCGACGTCATATGGCACCGTACCATTCTCCTGCATCCGTACCTTCTGCAGGATACACTTGGCCCCATCCAGTTTTTTCTTGGCTAGCCTTGCCGAGAAGAACAGATTCGATGATGCCAAAATGCTTCACAATAAAACGGGCACAGGAGCATGGTACAGAGCAATGGTGACGGACGTAACGTCAATACAGCCATGTATTCCTTGATAAGTTGAGCCAATGCGCGAGTAAGGCAGCTGTCGACAGTCATCTGCCGGGACAACATCCGGAGGAAAAACATGACGAGGTAAACCAGTATGAAAACCAAACACGCATCATTGTGCTTCTTGAATTTGGTCTGGAATGGTGCCACCCACCAAGCTCCAAGATTTAAGAACTCGAAATATTACGTTAACTAAAACAGTCTTAAATGCAAACTATTAGGGTAATATGCAGAACGGGTTCACGTACAGTTTTGAACGGTTTGCTTCAGCAAGCCACCTCTCTAAACTGCACTGCTCCCTCAGCCATCTATTGTTTTCGACATGCCATTTAGTACAATCATTGTCACCTTTTGTGGTACTATTTATCAATTGATCCTGCGTAAATGTTTGCCTTGCGACTATGGGGCAGAAGCACATTTAGATCAGAAAAGCCTCATTAATTTTTGGCGACCCATAGGATTAATAATTTTATACTTTTATGCTTGTCTGCAAGTACTATAAAGGCGTGAATATTCATAACGTCGAAATGTTCGTGGAACGTATTTTTCGCAATTGTAGGTGATTTGTGAAAAGTATGTCCTTTACAATATACAGGAGTTTAGTTTGCATAGTCTGTATATTATCCAATAAACAATTTAGACGGCATAAGAGAAGTCAGCTCTATCTCACCCACACTCCCAGGTAATATAAAAAAATTAAAAACGTAGGTACTTCGTACCTACCATCCTGGCAATATCCAGGAGTTATGCTGAAATTCCAGAACGATATGCTCGGTGAGAAAACGGCTTCCAAGTTGGTCCCAGACTATTGTAGTGTGCCAGCCTGCAACGGTGCATGCATAAATTTCATTTCATGTTTTTACCCGAAAAATGAAAAAAAATGAATATTTGTTTTCTATTAAATGAAAAAGGAACCTCCGGTTTCCTTAGGTTGAATTCAGCTAGCAATAGTGAGCACATCATACACTCATAAGTCACTTCTGTGATTTTAATTAATTTAAAATTGCAAGAATTTTAACCCGCTTCAAGATATAAGTATGAACTAGGTTGGTAATTTCACTTCAACAAGATAGTAATGTGTTGCGATGACTACATACAAACCAGCCTAATGGTATCAATGTCTATACACCTTTCCAGGAAACACTCGACCCCAGGGGCGACAAACCGTTTTCGAGCGCAGTCACTGGGTTTGCGGTTGGACTCTCACCGGAATCCCTAACTGAGTCGACAGGGATTTCGATAGGCGTAGCCTGCGTAGGCGCAGTTTCAAACACTGCTGGCGGCTAAATTCTCGTCGTGTCCCGCTGTATTTTGTGTGTCATGGTGTATGCATTTTCCCGAGGACATTGAGAAAGCATTGTATCACATTAAAAAAAACAGAAAACAAAAAACACAAAAAAACGTAAATCTATTTTTGCTGGGTACGCGCGCGACAGAACGAGTGCAAGTAGAAAGTTAGTTGTCATTTTTTTACGATACGTTTTGACGGCGCCGCCTAATTAGCCGGTTGTCAAACGACAACGCGCTTAGCTGTCGAAAATAATTTACAACAGAAGATAGCCGGAAGGCATGCATTTTTCACGCTCACAAATAACGTGTTTACTGATGGACTGGACACGGAGATAGAATTTAGCAAGTCTTAACATTCGAACAATCTATTGTTCGTACCACACGATGCAGCGTTATCCGAAAATAATTTATTCGAGAAAGATCTCAAATAACACAGCCGCAGTCGACGACAGTCACATCTTGACGATTGGACATAATCCGAGCTAACCACGTTTTGGGGCACTTTTTAAGGAGAGCTTCCTTTTTTCACACCAGCACCGAGGAAAAGGAACTCTATGCAAAGGAACGGGCGCGACTGACTCCATTCGGAACTGCTATTTCTGGCTATGACTGAGAAGGACTCTACGCGGACTACCTCTGAGACGGGGAGAACAGTGGTCATTGTTCGCAAAATCGCGTCGAGGGCCGTTCGGCGTCCTTCCCCTCTTTCCTTTCCAGTTAATGTGGAGCAGAAACGTTTGAATGGCAGGCAATTACCAGCCTTATTTCTCACAGTGGAAGATAACACAGAAAGGATTATGCAGCATGCGTCAGAAAAATAACTGAGAAGTTTCAAGAGGGGCCAGAAAATGTCGAATGCAAAACAGCAAAAACATAGGTAGATAATTACGCCGAGCGGGTTTTCACAGTCTAAGAGGGTGGCAGAAAATGTTTAGCTGATAGGGGGCGCACGATTCGCACCAGCCGCATCAGCATCAACAACATGGCAGCGGCATAGGAGAGTTTTTTTTTAAAGGTGCATACTTATCTGGAGTAGGGTTCAATGTAAGTCAACCAACCAGCCATTCCTCCGCTCTAGTGGATGTCAGGTCCGGGTTGCGTTTGTCCCCATTCTGGAAGAAAAATGAGACAACCCAGGCAGCATCCCATTGTTGGACCCCCGTTGGCCCAATGTTGGCAAAAAAATGGTTCCAATATTTGTCTGACGTTGGCATTTTCGAAAACAGCCACCAGATCCAATGGTGATCCAACATTAGTGCCAATGTTGGTGTTGAACCAAGGTGGTTTGCGCTTTTTTATCCAATATTTGCATAATGGTTTCACCGTTGGCTCAACCAACATTGGCATGCAGCGCCTTACCCACTGGCTTTTCCAATATTGGCTTAACTATTGGCTATTCCAAAGTTGGCATCCAGTCTAATACACAGGCTATTTTTTGCATCCATTGTCTATGCTATTATTGGATGCCATTTTTCAGCCAGTGTTCTAACCAACGTCATAAAAACAGTGCTGAAAACCAAGCAAGTCCCTTGCCCTTTTTCCTCAAGCACTGTTTTCTTTCTGGTACTAAAATGTAATAAATGGAGCAATTTTACCATATTGAACACTTTAGAAATCATTAAAGCAGGCAAATGATTTGTTCATAACGTTTGACAGATCATACTTTATTTAAATCGAATAAAAATATTTAAAACATTGTGCAACCAGGGGGGCCTAGGCAAACTCGGCGGCAGGGTTGGCGGCAGGCTCGGTAGTGGACAGGGCAGAGGGCTGGGCGAAGGGCTGGGCAAAGGGATTTCACGCAGGGGCCTGGCCACAGGATTCTGAAAGGGACAGAAGCGGGGGTTTGGATTCAGTTGAAGGGTTTCAGAGGCTCTCAGTTCTCTCTTACGCTTGTCAATCATGATTATCAAAACAAAACATAGCTTCATTATTAATCGCCGCCCTTTACTTAACTATTCGATTAATCGGCTCAGTTGCTATTCAAGTATAAAATCTCGAAAAAGGCCTACCGACTTTTTTATGTTTACTTTTCTATATTATAAACTTTATTTTCCAGTGAATTATTTTTCGTTATTTTGTATGTAAAAAAACTTAGTACTGCCTTCTAAAATAAATAGATGCGCGGTAAGGCACCGGGGCCGGCTTGCTGGAATTAGTGTCTCAACTGAGACTGGGTAAAAGAAAGCACTGTAACGGCTGGGACGCGCGAGCGTCTTGAGTCGAGGTTTGAGTCCAGTTCAGCTCGTACGCTGGCTTTTACAGTGCTTTCTTTCCCCCCGTCTCAGCTGAGACGATATTTCTAGCAAGACGGCCAGGCGTTTACTACTGTTTTGTTCGTCCGACTTGTTCTTACTCAGAGCTCGATTGATCTAAATTAAAATATTTATAGTGATTTATAGTGATTTAAAAAATTAATCAAATAGCACAAATGTTATTTAATAAATTGCTTAGCTCTACTCTTGCAACATCATGGCGTCCCTCAACCTTTCATCTCGCTTAAAGAAGTCTTAAGAAATACAATCTCGCCATTTAAGTTCACTCCGATGTTTCTACGTTGATCTTAAAAAAAAAATAAACGTTTTTAAGATTTACGGTATTTGCGGCACGGAAATATGTAGTTATAAATGTACACATATTGCCTCCATAATATTTATAATTTATAAATCTAACCGCTGGCGTCCCTCTTCAGCTCACCAGTATCAAACGCACTACTAAATTAACAGTTGAATAAATACCCCGTTAGACGTAAGAACATGCCAGTTGAACATAACTTGATGCTTGAATCAATCACGAATTTAAAATAAATCACGCACATAAAATAGCTTGTCGTGTAAAGCAAATTACTGGCAATTAAACTCGCAGAGCGCGGTGACATAATTGACACTCCACTCGCGCCCAAAGGGCCGAACCTTGGCAAACAAGGACTACTCAACGCTCTGTGGTATTCGGCTTTGGACATACCGGGAGGACTTCTTTCTACAGCACACATCTACCGCCAAGAAGACAGCCATATTTTAACAAGAAAAATGAAATAAAAATGACTTAGAACACAGAAATAACCAATCAAAACGTCTCTCACGGTCTTTTAGAATAAAAAACACTTACAAATAGCACTGTACAGGGCCTTTCGGGCCGACCGCTGTGGATTACACGTTTAAGTCGTCGGAGATTCCTGGCACAAAGTTCGACACTGTTCAAACTCATCGGATAGTGACAAAACGTACATTGCGTAGCAAGAATACTTATCCCCAATGGTCAGGAGGACCTCTCCTGGTCACTCACATGGAAGAGAAGGCGGTCCGTCGTGTCTTCGGTCCGTCGGAGCTAGTGGTCACATGTATGCCCACAACAAAGGAAGATCACCGGTGTGTAGGCGCTGCAGAAAGAATATCCATGGTCTTGGCAATCCGCATGTTGAAGATCGCACTTGACACTAAAACAAAATGCGCTGCTGGTGATCGGAATTCTAGAACCACCGTTCTTGCCGGCTCCAGTATAAGGTAGCGTGGATGGCGGAGATGCCGAGCCGCTTCGGCCGATAAAAACAGTCTGCTAAGCAATCAAATGCACTCAGACAACTTAGAAACGAACACCACGGTGTCCTGATATCCGCATGATTATCTTGACATTCTTGTTCCTCAGAGAAAAGAGCTAATTCTGCCACAAAAAACAAAAAAAAAACAAAAAAAGCATGAATTGCGAAGCGCGTCTGCCCACTTGCAGTTCACGGATGCGCGTGTTGGTAATTGAGGAGACTGTCCCCAACGTCTTTCATTCTCTACCTTATTGTGTGGCCTTGGTGCATGCGATCCCACTTTCTGTGTGCGTGTTTCGTGGGCTGGACTAAATCACCCATAAGCTGAGAGTGTAGAGGAAGCTAAGAAGCTCGGTGAACTAATCGCAGATCTATTTTTAATCACGTGATCACGCACTCTCCCGTATCCAAGCGCAGAGAGCGGTGCAGGTGATGACTGGTCGGGCCGGCGCGTAGCCCCCACGGCACTGTCAACTTAGAAATGCGCAGTGCCCTCCTCCCTCAATAACGTCGAGTCCTCTTCGCTCACAAAGGAGAGATGTGGAGAGATTAGTGACGGCGTGGGGAAAACGGGGAGGGGGGGATGTTCTCTCAATACCCTCTCTCGCCCTTTCGAAGCCGTTCCGAGGCCGTCGGCGCGACCCTCTTTTGCGCACTATCAGTGCCTTAGCGCCACGTAAGAGGCATAAGGGATCTTATTGTAGCACCAGTAGTGCCGTAAAGTCATAGAGCCGTCATTGTATAACCACATTTCAGAATAGTGTCTTGTTCGAGTCAATTGCAAAGAAGTTCTTCACCTGACACGAGGTGCATTCCACAAGCGCGTAGTTAGGGTACAAAGCATTTCTGTCGAGATTATAGAGTCAACATAATAGTCTATTATGTTGACACTATAACGCAAACATCGTTTTTTTTTTTCCAGTTGGCGGTCCTGATAAGCCCATGTCACTGGCGACTCCTTACTATGCACAGTGAAGGAGCAAAACATCGCCATTAAGTTCTGTACCTTGTTATTGTCTTGTTTTTTTTTTGCAGAAAAGCACCTGAATTGCGCTTTGACAAAATAACATAAAATTGACAAGCGCTTGAGCAATTTCTACTTGTTGAGATGAAACGAACACGCCTAAACCAGCCGATTCTAATATGCTTCCCCTATTATGCCAATTGTATTGTCAGACTAACACACACTGACCATTATATGCCACTGTGTTCTTGAAATGACGATGAGCCAATGGTACTAACAGGACAACAGTAACCATTACCCAGGCAGCACACCATTGTTGGACCCCCGTTGGCCCAATGTTGGCGAAAACTGGTTCCAATATTGGTCTGACGTTGGCATTTTCGAAAACGCCACCCAATCCAATGGTGGTCCAACATTGGTGCCAATGTTGGACCACTGGTTTGCCAACGTTCTAGCCCACGTTGGACCAACGTGGTTTGCGCTTCTTTTATCCAATATTGGCATAGAGGTTTCACCGTTGGCTGAACCAACATTGGCATCCAGCGCCTTACACGCTGGCTCTTCCAACATTGGCCTAAATATTGGCTATTCCAATATTGGCATCCAATCTAATACACTGGCTATTTTTTGCATCTATTGTCTATGACATTATTGGAGGCAATTTTTCAGTCAGTGTTCTTACCAGTGTCACAAAAACAGTGCAGAAAAGCAAGCAAGTCCCTTGCCCTTTTTCCTCTAGCACTGTTCTGTTTCTGATACTAAAATCTAATAAATGCAGCAATTTTACCATATTTGGACACTTTAGAAATCATTAAAGCATGCAAATGAATTGTTCATAACGTTTGACAGTTCATAATATATTTAAATCGAATAAAAATATTTAAAAAAAAATTGTGCAACCAGGGGGGCCTAGGCAGACTCGGCGGCAAGCACGGTAGTGGACAGGGCAGAGGGCTGGGCGAAGTGCTGGGCAAAGGGATTCCACGCAGGGGCCTGGCCACAGGATTCTGAAAGAGACAGATGCGGGGGCTTGGATTCAGGTGAAGGGTTTCAGAGGCTCTCGGTTTTCTCTTACGCTTGTCAATAATGAATATCAAACTAAAACATGGCTTCATTATTATTCGACACCCTTTAATTAACGATTCGATTAATCGGCTCAGTTGCTCTGCAAGTACAAAATCTCGGAAAGGCGTACCGACTTTTTTATGTCTGCTTTTCCATATTATAAACTTTCTATTCCTGCGAAATATTTTTCGTTATTTTGTATGTAAAAAAACTTAGTACTGCCTTCTAAAATAAATAGACGCTCAGGTAAGAGACCGGGGCCGGCTTGCTGGAATCAGTGGCTAAGCTTAGACTGGGTGAAGGAAAGCACTGTAAAGGCTGGGACGCGCGAGCGTCTTGAGTCGAGGTTTGAGTCCCGTTCAGCTCGCACGCTGGCTTTGACAGTGCTTTCTTTACCCCCGTCTCAGCTGAGACGCTGTTTCTAGAAAAACGGCCCAGGCGCTTACTATTGTTTTGTTCGACCGACTTGTCCTTACTCAGAGCTCGATCGATCTAGATTAAAATTATGATAGTGGTTTAAAAAATCAAAGAAATAGTACGAAGGTTATTTCATAAATTGCTTAACTCTACTCTTGCAACACCATGGCGTCCCTCAACCTTTCATCTAGCTTTAAGAAGTCTTAAGAATTACAATCTCGCCATTTAGGTTAACGCCAATATTTCTACGTTGATTTGAAAAAAAAAAAACGTTCTTAAGATTTACGGTTTTTGCGGCACGGAAATATGTAGTTAATAATGTACCCATATTGCCTCCATAATATTCACAATTTATAAATGCAACCGCTGGCCTCCCTCTTCAGCTCACAAGTGTCAAACGCACTACTAAATTAACAGTTCAATAAATACCCCGGTATACGTAACAACATGACAGTTGAACAGAAGTTGATGCTGGAATCAATCAAGAGTTTAAAATAAATCGCGCACATAAAATAGCTTGTCGTGTAAAGACAAATTACACTCGCAGAGCGCGGTGACATAACTGACACTCCACTCGCACCCAACAAGCCGAACCTTGGTAAATAAGGACTACACAACGCTTTGTGGTATTCGGCTTGGAAATACCGGGAGAACTTTTTACTACAGCACACATCTGCCGCCAAGAAGACAGCCATGTTTTAACACACAAAAAAGTAAATAAAAATGACTTCGAACACAAAAATAACCAATCAGAACGTCTCTCACTGTCTATTAGAATAAAAAGCACTTTCAAATAGCGCTGTACAGGGCCTTTCGGGCCGATCGCTCTGGATTACACGTTGAACTCGTCGCAGATTCCTGGCACAGAGTTCGACACGGTTCAAACTCATAGGATAGGGACAAAACGTACATTGCGTAGCAAGAATACCTATCCCCAATGATCAGGAGGACTTCTTGTCACTCACATGGAAGAGAAGGCGGTTCGTAGTGTCTTCGGTCCGTCGAAGCTAGTGGTCACATGTATGCCCAGAACAAAGGAAGATCACCGGTGTGTAGGCGCTGCCGAAAGAATATCCATGGTCTTGGAAATCCGCATGTTGAAGATCGCACTTGGCGCTAAGACGAAATGCGTTGCTGGTGATCGGAACTCTCGAACTAGATTTACCACATTTACCACAGAAGCCAAATCTACAGCAGGCCCGCAGGCTGCATCCCACGCGAAACTAGGTCCGGTCTTCGCAGGCATTCCGGGTTTGTCAACGTCTAATGCGTCATCCGTTGAACTACGTGATAACGCTTCTACCGCGCCTTCAGCTTATGGAGAGGGAGAAAAAGAGAGAAGTAGAAAGAAAGCAGCCAAGAACGGGGGGTGCGCTTACAAAGGCTAATCTTCAGGCCCATCTCAACAATGAACCCAGCCAGAGGATTTGTCACTTGTACCCAAGGTTGATAGTGCAGTGGATGTTATGCGTGGCCTTGGGCTTTTAGTCAGGTTCCGTGCTCTGCCTTATCACCAGCTTCGAGACTGTAGTCACGTGACCCTAACCGGAGACACGATAGGCCTAAAACACGCAGAGCGTCTACCCTGCTGCCTATACTGATTGAACATGACGGCTCTTTGAAGGCCAGCTTTTGAATTTCTAAACAGGCTGTCCAGCCCAAAAGTGATTCTAAACGGAGCAAGTTTGAAGACACTAGGTTTTACGTCGTATAACTCACATTAAAATTTAGAATAAAGAAATAAGCGCGACTATATTTTGCGCACGATGTCCACAAATAAATAATAAATATATATATATATATATATTTTTTATCAATAAATTTGAAATTATTTGTACACTGTTAGATCCGCGTTTTTAAACTTCAAATTCTTTTTACGAAAGAGTTACACATAAAATACAGAACGGACAGCCATCGCCCGACTTTCAACGCACGATGAAACGGCGACGCTCGCTGACAGAAGGTTGCGTTGCTGCGCGAACAATTTCGGAAAGATGCTGTGTGGGATACGCCGGGCGCAACGGCTTCGCGACCGTTCGAAGAGCAAAGGATTCGCGACGACATAGTAGCGTCTTCTAAGTTCTTCAGTAAGGTAACGGGGCTCGAGAGTACAACGCTCACATTTCCGCAGAGCGAGCGCGGCCGGCCAGATGGAGGCGCAGTATGCACTCGCGTCGCGATTGCTACGTCGTTGCTCTGCCTACACTGATGACATGTGCATTGGCAGTCGAAGCAACCCTCCCGAGACTTCATTCGACTCCAATAGACAACTTTCTAGCGCGATAGACTCTCGTAAAAGTGAGAGTAGAAGTCGCTTCGGTTGGCGGCGTAAGCGGCGGCTTTATGTTTGTTGACACCTGCGTCGACAATGACGAAATATGCACAGAAACATTAAATATAAAAAAATAGATCACGCAGAAAGAAATACAACCATGGCAGGTGCACGGGCAAAGTAGGAGACGTTAACGCTACGGAATGCATATACATACAAAATACACTGGAAAAGACAAAAATAATGAAATCTAAAAAAACAGAATTAAGTTTTCAACGCCGAGGTAAGGCAATGCGAAGGAAGAGCAGCAGGCAAAAAAAACTGCCATAGTTCTATAGGCAGCTAAGGACGTATTTGTGATTGCGGTGATAAAGCACCGGCGACGTACGCCCCATGAACTTGGGTAAATAAAATTCTCGCCCCGAGCGAGCGCATGAATGACTCTTTTTTTACTTTCCTACCTCTTCAATACAAAAAAAGTGTCGCGGGTTTATAGCCTAGGCGACACAAATACCGATAAGCCATTGGCTATGGCAGTGCAATATTGACCAGCCTATACCATGACATCACCAATATTTGAAAACTCTTGGCTTTGACAGTTTAATATTAACCAGCTTAAGCCAGCGTATATTCAATATCGGAAAGCCATTGGCTCTGACAGTCCAATATTGGACAGCTTATGCCGGCGTATAGCCAATATCAGAAAGCCAGTGGCTCCGACAGTCCAATATTGGACAGCTTATGCCGGCGTGTATCCAATATTGGAAAGCTATTGGCTTTGACAGTCCAATGTTGACCAGCCTGTGCCAACGTATCACCAATATTGGAAAACCACTGGCTTTGATAGTCCATTATTGTCCAATGTGATTCCACTATTGGGAAACAAATGGCTCGTTGGGCCACTGTTGGGCCATTCTTTGCCACATCAAATCCAATGTTGGCCCAATACGGTGTGCTGCCTGGGTATCCGGGTGGCCTCATCAGTATGAACTGGCCCGGTGGTGGGGAGAGTCAAACAAGTTGACTCTAATCTAACAAGTCCCCGTAAACTTCCGGTAGGGGGCCCCGGTTTGTGTTGCACGCCTTGGGGTCACGGCGGATAAACCGCGATTTCACGAACTTCCTCGGACCACAACGCTGCTCACGAGCCAAGGTCGCCGCATTGTCCAAGTCAAACGTATGCCCAGTCGTCCAGCTGTGGTCGACGAGCTCAGACTTATTTCTCGTGGCATGCGTGGCCTTCACCACATCCCTTTTGTGCTCCTTAAGCCGAGTGCTCCTCCGTTTGCCGGTTTCTCCAATGTACATGGCGTCGCAGTCGACACAGTTCACCTTGTACACCACACCTGTCTGGGCATTGCGGGGGTAATGTCTTTCGGCTTAGAAAACGCGTTCGCCAAAGTGTACATAGGCTTGAACACAGTCGGGATGCCCAAAGGGGTTAAAGCTCTTCTAATCGAGTCCGAGGTTCCCCGGACATAGGAAATACACACTATCGGCTTCCTTTTGCCTCCAGTGTCTACCCTGCACTGTTGCAGGCGCTTACGCGTGTCACTTATGAAGGATCCTGGATAATTGCGCCTGCCCAAGTAAGTGGAGATCCTTGTCAGTTCTTGGGACCGGAGGTCATCGTTCGAAGACAACACATCGCAACGCGACAAGTGTCCGTACCACGGCGCGCTTGTGTTCTGCCGGGTTATGGGAATCAAAACACAAAACATTTCAGCTGTCACACGGTTTACGGTACACTTCAGTTCATACTGATGATGCCACCCGGATAGGTGGCGAAACGTCTGTGTTGTTATATTTTTTGTTGTTGCGTTAAGGCAGTGTAAACTTATTTCATTATAACTACACCTGGCTTTTGGAACATATTTTCGCAGCGGTTCAAGAAACCACAGGAATGACGCCGTTACAACTGGTACACGGCCGGACGGTTACCACGATGGCAACGACGAAGCTCAAATGATCTCTCAACTCACGGAGGAAGGTCGTCAACTGGCAAGAATCAAGATTCAAGAGCAACAGCGAGTCGACGCACGCCGGTATAACCTTTGTCGCCGGGACGTCCACTTTCAACTCGGAGACCGGGTATGGGTGTGGACACCTATACAGCGCCGCAGTCTCAGCGAGAAGCTTCTGAAACGCTATTTCGGACCCTACAAGATCATCCAATGCCTCGACGATCTGAAATACGAAGTTCTTCCCGACGGAATGCGCCCATCTGCAAGACGCCAGCCACGACCCGAGGTGGTGCTCGTCGTCCGGCTCAAACCGTATTACGAATGATAGAACTTTGTAACCCCGTCAAAGAGTGACTGTGGCTCGCGATTCTGCTGTCCTTTTGTTGTGGATTTGTGTTTTCGTTTTGTGCTGCATCGGGAAGATGTGCTTTTTTAAAAGGGGGAGTAATGCCGCGCGCGCAGCTGACCAAGTAGCCAGCGCGCTCGTGGCCTTACGGTTATCACGCTTGCCTTCCACGCAAAAAGCCAAGGTTTGATGCCTGGCCGCAGCTACACATTTTTGTTGATTCTAATGTGATGTTCTGGTAAATTGGAGAACCATGTTGCTGATTTGAGGTTAGAATATTCTACTTCCAGAAACCCATGCGTGTACAAAAGGGGCTCCATGTGGCAAGCTGCAGTCAGTCTTACGTTAGCGCCGGATTCTGCCCCTTCGCCGATATCGTTGCTCGCTTACGACACCTGTTCTTTTACTCTTTTGTTTTGGGCACAAGTTCGCCCCATGAAACGTTTCTCCATTCTTTTTTTTTTTAGGTTCTTTTGGTCTCCACCCGTGAGAGTATATTGGAAGTAAAGCTTTTTATACTAAGGATATATACAAAAACGAGTTAAATAAATGTGCTTTATTGATGTCAATGCGAGAAAGAAGGAAAACTGAGAAATGAAAGTAACTAGGTTTGTACCTCAGGTACAACACAAGTACCTGGGTACCGGTTTCCAGTTATTTGTATCTAGGTACTTTACAACCCTGGACCTGTGTCATTATGTAGAAAGTAGCAAGCATTAGCAACACAGTTAAATTTTTTTAAGCAGTGCATAAACACATTATTTCTTCATGGGTAATGTGTCACACGTCTTCACAGTTTTTGGTTGTGTTTAAATGCTCCAATGTACTAACAGTAATATATGTTGTCTTTATTAGGCAGTCCATGAGAAAGAAGCCCCCTTGGACAACTGTTGGGGCTTTCTGGACGGCACGGCACGCCCCATATGCCGTCCATCAGAAGACCAAAGGAAGTATTTTTCTGGACACAAGCGGCTGCACGTCCTCAAATACCAGGCCTTGATGTGTGCCAATGGCATGATATGCCAACTGGACGGACCCTTTGAGGGCAACAGGCATGACGCAGGTAAATTTGGCATTGTTAAATCTTGTTTTTTGTTTGTTTAGGTTACTATTGAAATGTTTCAACTTGTAACCAGATCCAAGTCTTTCCCAAAGCACTTCAAGATAAAATTCAGAATAAAGTTGACTTGTACATTGAGGAGTTCGAGGGTCAGTGAGTATAAATTGATACCAGTACAGTATAGATAAAATCTAGAGGTTTCGGTTCTTTCATTTTTTCCGATTCGGCTTATTTTTTTTACATCTACTCGAAAACAAAAATTAGTGGCTATTACTAATTCAACGGGCATAAAGCACACTGATAAGGGGGAATAGAAAACCATTTGACATTTATTTGTCAAATATGTACGCCACAAAGTTTGTAATTAGGTGTGCGGTATGCACATCTAAGTGCAAACTAAATCCACATTCTTCTTTTTTGGTACCGCCTTTTCTAGCTATATTAACATTACATTCTCCACATCACTTTCTATTTGGGGAGTGGCCCCGGCATCCCTATCCTGTAAGAAAGAGAAAAAAGATGCAAATTTGCCAGCGCTAAACTAGAAATGCTGACTGAAACGTTAACGACCTCAAAACATTAGAAAAAAAAAATCAAAATGATATGCAATTCCTTAAAACTTCTGCAGCACTC
>JABSTQ010001569.1:0-28870 GCA_013358835.2 Ixodes persulcatus | reverse complement strand
TGGGTTTTTAGGCAGTCAAAGGCGGCCTGTTGAGGAAGTTTCCAACTCCAGCGGACATCCTTTCTCAGCAGCAACGTAAGGGGCTTGACCGCATCCGAGAATCGAGGAATAAAATGTCCGGTAATATCCCACCAGTCCGAGAAAGGCCTGAAGCTGCTTCACTGAAGTTGTTCTGGAATGCTGTCACAGCTTTTATCTTTTCGGGATCTGGGCGACACTCCCCGGGTGCAATGATGTGTCCTAGAAACTTCAGGGAATGCTTACATAGCTGTACTTTGGTTGGGTTGATTGTGAGGCCTGCATTAGAGATTCGGTTCAGAACCTCTCTCATGTGCTCGATATGTTCATCAAAGGACTCGGAGTAGATGAGGACGTCGTCTAGAAAGGCCATGCAGTATGTGTGCTTTATGCCTTCAAGCACCTTGTCCATTAAGGCCTGGAATGTGGCCGGACCTCCTGCCACGCCAATGGGCATACGCTTGAACTGGAACATACCTTTATGGCAAATAAATACCGTTTTGTGGATGTATTTTTTTGCCACTGGGATCTGAAAGAACCCTTGCGATAAATCCAAGCTAGTGAACCACTTAGCCTTGCCCAGCTGAGCCAGTACCCAGTCCGTCTGAGGCATGGGGTACACCGGGATGTCTGTCCGAGAGTTCGAAGGTCGATAATCAATGGCTAAGCGATACCCTCCGGTTTTCTTGGCCACCAGTACAGGTGCACTGGCCCACGAGCTTTGACTTGGTTCTAACAGGCCTTGGTTTAGAAGATCATCTACACATTGATCGATTATCGCTTTCTTCTGAGCATTCGTCGGCCTCAGTTTACAGCGAACTGGAGAGTTGGTGCCAGTGTTTATTCTGTGCTCTGTCAAGGAAGTGCAACCAGGCTCTGCACAGAAAATATGCTTATAACTGTCCAGCAAGCTTGCCATGCGTGGGTCACTTTCAGACATATTCCCAGGTGTGTCTATGACGGAGACTGTAGTCATGTCTAAAGTGTTGCTGTCGGGTGGTTCGGCAAACAGGGCCTCCAACGAATAGATGGGTCAGTCGTTTGACTTGTTTATTAGGCTCCTTCGTGGCACCCTGTCGAATCGAACAACCTCTTGTCGTTCCACTCCTACTGTCCAACCACCCAAACCCACATGAACAGAGATTCCCGTAGCTGTCAGAAAGTCCCGACCCAGTACAACGTCTCGGCACAAACCCGAGCATGTGCAGGAAGCGCTGTTTACGGGACCCACCAGACCAACGTACTCTGCATCTTACAGACGTGGTTGTTTGTGACCATCCTGTGGCCAGCCGAAGGGAATGAGTCGATTCACGTGTTGAAACCCCTGTTGATTTGGCGGCCTCCATTGCTGTATCTCCCAGCAGACTAATGCTAGACCCTGTATCCAGGAGGGCGTAAAACACCTTGTCACCGATGGTGACTTCGAGCAATGGCTCCTTCCCTCCGGCGGTTGCTGCCACTTGCAGCGTGGTTTCGTAGAGATTGGCCGGGGCAACCTCTACGATTGTCCGTTTCCCGGACAGTTGGCTTGTATGTGGCTCGTCTGGTTACATCTGTAGCACCTGCGCTGGTTACGAGGTCTTCCTGTGGCGCAGTGACGTGCGGCATGCCCGACGCCGCCGCAGCGCTGGCATTCTTGCCCGGCGGAACGTGGCCACGTGGGTACTGGCTCCACAGGCGGACACCACGGCGTTGACCACGGGTTTAATGTCGGGGCTGTCAGTACTGCTTGATCTCGGTATGATGCGAGTACTGCTGTGGGGCTGAGGGGCCATTCTTTTTGGGCACCCGGTGTTGCGGTTACAGCAGTCTGTGTACAGGGTACTGCTGAAACTTTGGTGGAAGGGTCATGGTGTTCTACAAAAGCCAGGTCCTTGGCAGCCTGATGTTCCTTGCTTGGGGGCGGCACGTACCGGAGGCGATGCCAAGCGCGCTCCATGATAGATCCTGCCGCTTTTGCCATTTCTTTGAGATTTTCGAAGACCATGTGTTCCGAGAGATCTTGAAACTTCGGATGCATTTGTCTGCGTACTCTTAGCACCTTTTCATGATCGGGCACTGGCTCTCCAATGCGATCATAAAATTCTGCAATCGCGTGAATGAAGTGCTTGAGATTTTCTTGCGGGTGTTGGGTTCGCCTCTCAAGCTCTTCTTTCAGTCTATGTTTGTAGTTCCACTGAAGCGAACTCCGACTGGAACTCTTGGACAAAAGACTCCCAGTTGTCGAATCCCCCCGTGAATTTCCACCATAACTTGGCAGTTCCCTCGAGTGCAGCGGGCAGCACTTGGCGCAGGCGCTTGTCCTGAGGTACCCCAGTTAGCGAACAAAACATCTCTAGCTTCTCCAGGAATTCTTTAGGCGTTTGCGTATCTTCGTAGCCGATGAATTTCGGGAGTGATAGATTTAGGCACTTCCAGGGCATGGATCCTTGTTGGGAAGCACGATCTTCTGGAGATGCAACCGGCGTAATCATGAGCAAGTCCCGTAACTTGTACAGCCATTCGTTCGCGGTCCATTGTGGACCCGCTCGTCAGGGCTAGGAGTTCCTGAACAACATTGTCTGGCGTCGCTTGTCCGGAAGACGCGCTTACATTTCCGTTGGCTTCCATGTCAACACTTAATTCTTTAGGACGAGCCCCCACTTGTTAGGGTCTAGGGGTTTATTCTACATAAATTCACTCCACATGAGCTATTTTCCGACCGTTAGAGTCCTAACTTCCTTCCTCTCCCCCTTGTCCGACCTGGCGCACGCTCTGCTGTCCCATCGCGTTGTCCCCCGTGAGCAACAATGCCTTGATGTGCCACCTACTGGGCAGGGCATGAACGCCGTGCCCAGCACGGTGTGTGGCGCGCGAGCGCCTATGTTCTGTGCGTAGCCGTCGCACGCACAGCACGCACCGTCACACTGCGTACCCTCCCATCCTCCTCCTGCGTACCCTCCCCTCCTCGTCCTTCATATCCTCCCCTTCTCTCCTCCATACCCTCCCACCCTCTCCTCCGTACCCTCCAATCCTCCTCCTCCGTTTCCTCCTCTCCTCCTACAGCGTACCCTCCCATCATCCTCCTGCGTACCCTCCCCTCCTCCTCCTTCATATCCTCCCCTTCTCCTCCTGCATACCCTCCCACCCTCTCCTCCGTACCCTCCCATCCTCCTCCTGCATACCCTCCCCTCCTCCTGCTGCTGCGTACCCTCCCATCCTCCTCCTGCGTACCCTCCCCTCCTCCTTCTCCCACAGTTTACCAGCTAAATTTAGCTGAAAAATTAAGGCCACTTGATTTCAACACCAATTCAGTTTCTAACGCCAATAGACCGATCTCGCCAAGCGTTCGGCACATGCGCGAGGCAGCCATAACTTCAGTTTACACGAGGCATTCGGCAGTGCACGAGACTGTTCGTGCCCTGCACGCGCAGAGCTCCAGCGAGATTGTCACTCGCGCAGAAAGACTAAAGTTCCCTCGATGCAAAGCGGCAGCGGTAGCGTAGTCAAACTGGCTGGTGAGATCGGTCTATTCAAATTGGTGTTTAGGTCACGTGACGTCAGTTTTCACGCTAAATCTAGCGGAGAAATCTGAATCTGTTTATGGATGACGTGACACGAAGTCATGGACGACATTTTCCCTGTAAAACTTAGCGGGAAAATTGACGTCACGTGACCCGCTAAATTTAACGGGGCGGTTACGCCGACGGCAACGGCGACGCCACGAAGTACGAAAACTGGCGCCTAAGAGCTGCGTCTAAAGTGATTGTTGCAGCTTTTGTTCCTTAGACTAAATACGATGAAATGCGGTAGATTGACAGGAACATCATGAGTGAAAATAATTAGCAAAGGAAATGGTACGACGTCTAGGACGACATTGAGGACGACCTCAAGGACGACATCTAGGACGATTTGAACAACGACCTCTAGGACGACGTCGAGGACGACGTCAAGGACGTCAGATCATGCAGCTTCAGCTACAAGTCTACGGTAACGACGCTTACGTGTACGGCGCTTACGCTACCTGCGCTCTTGAGCTTACGTGACCGGAGCTTACACGACCGGGGCTTACGCAACCGCTAGCTTACGCGCCATGATCGCTTCAGCCACACACGCTTCATTTACCATCACATTGAGCCACAAGCGCTTCAGCCACCATCGCTTCAACCACGAGGACTTGAACAACGGGCGCTTCGTGACCTGGGTTACTCGAGCTTGAGCGGAATTGGGCCTAATAAGTAACCGCTAAACAACAAAAATCTACCCGAAAAACGCACAAAATGTTTGGGATGCCACACGTCTTTCTTTGGTCCGCAATACCGTGCCCAAAAGCGGGAGCCACGGGTCCGACCTCGTGGTGGCAACTTTCGTTGCGCGAGCTACAGGACAGGAGCAGCATCGTCTCGAAGTTGTGACCTCGTGCAGGTAGCCATTGCTGCGCTCCAACATAAAACAGAAGCGTCAGTTATCGCGGACATAGTCTATACCACGTAGAAGACAAGGCCTGGGCGTGACATCATCGTTAGGGGTCCCTGACCCTTCCTTAAACGACAAACACGTAGTTTGACTAGAGTCGTTGCAAAGCGGCAATTAACGTCCGTCTTGGCGACGCCGTGTGTGTCGCGCTTGTTTTGAAGCGCCGCGACACCCGTTTAGGGCGATGATGACGCAAGGTAGATGGCACTGCGTGGATCCGCTAGGGAAAAAGCTGGGGAGGAAAGACCCAGGATTGGTCATCTAGGTTCTACTGACGTAAGTCTCGAAACAAGCGTCACGTTCCCTACGTGAGTGTGTTCAAGGGCTACCTGTTAGATGGTAACCCTTTGGCAACGTACGTCCGAACGTGACCGTATACGGTCACGTTCGGACGCAACGCGCTCGATCTCACTTATGGTGAATTCCACTCGTAGATCCGGAGCGCTTTCCAAAATCCGCGAGGGAGGCAAAATTCGGCTCCGTGGGACCCGCTCCGAATCGACGAGGGGAAGATAAACTCGCCTTTTTGGAGCGACCTCCCCTACACCCCTCCCCATCGCTTCCCCCTCCGCCGTTCAAAATGGCCGCTGCCCGGACAAGCCCACCAACGCCTGAACCGACTGATCTTTCCGACGGAGAAATAACACGCGAGACAGTCCGGGCGAAATTATACGTACCACGGCGCTCATGTCGCAAATAACGAAGACGTCCGCGTTATACCTTTCGGCCGCGTCGAAGCGGCGGGGCACGGACAGCGATTGCCAGCGGTGGAGTTAAGATTTCTGGTACGACTTTAATAAACACAGAGGTAACAAACCATCACTTGCACGGTCGTTGCCTAATCTCTTCTTGCTTTGTTGCACGGGGAAACGCCGGCGGAATGCCGTGTAAAAAGGTAAACAATCATTGACTGCGGAATGAACAGACCTAACCTTGCGTCTGCCTCCAGCTTTCCTGTCGTTCTTCCTTTCACGATCACAGATGTCAGCGCTTACGATTTACCACGCTCCACAGTCCCCGCTTTGTATCCCTGATCTACGCGAGGTAGTTGCCGTAGAAGCCTTTGAGCCGTCGGAATCCCACGTAAACAACCGATGCACCCGAACAGATCCAACTCGACGACCCGTCCGGCCCGCCGACCATCGCCAACCTCGCCGCGCATGCGCACTGCCAATTTAGAAGGAAATCACGTGGGCCGCCCTGTCAACTTCCGGGGAGATCTGTGAAATCCCACAGAGCAAGTTCGGCGGAGTTTGAGGCGCTCCGTGGAGCGGGCGTTGCCAGAGATCTACGAGGGGAAGATGACCAGCTCGAGCCAGATCTGCGAGCAGAATATGCGCGCTCCAAATGAAGCGCTTTTGGAGCGCTCGAGATCTGCGAGTTGAATTCACCATTAAACGCAAATATGTGAACGAATCTCTAGATTAATACGTAGTTCAAAAACATTTTAGTGTAAGACGAAACAAAAAATCGGTGGATAAATTCCGCGAACACAAATTGCTTTATCTCAGCTGAACATGATGGGGTGAAAACTAATTAACAGGTATTTAAAACGCATTGTTCATTCCAGAATTATTTTTTATTTCCGCCAAAAGTTTTTATCTTGTCAGCATGGTTTTCTGAAAGGTCGGTCGGTTGAAACCAATATTTGCTCTTTGTTAAACTACTCTGCCCCCATTGTTTTAAACAGAGGCCATTGTATATATTTTGACATGTCGAAAGCTTTCGATAAAATAAATCGTGAGTAGTTGTTACACAAATTATGGTCGTACAGTTGTTGTTCATCAGAGATGTGTAACTGGATCGAAAGTTACTTATCTTCTCGTCCAAACAGTGTTCGTATTCATAACAATTAGTCCGACCTTTTTTTCTCAACATTTGGTGTCCCTTAAAGATCTATTCTTGGCCCTCTCTCGTTCTTAATCTTTGTCAACGATCTAATGGCCTGTGTAGATAGTGCCGAGTTATTGATGTTTGCTGATGACATCAATTTTTTATGAGTGTAAAGTCTCTTGTTGACTGTCATGTTCTGCAACATGATGTCGTATGTGTTGTCCAGTGGTGTTCAGCGAATAGCTCATCACTGAATCCCTTGAAAACAAATGTATTGACTTTCTACAGGTTTCGCAGTATAGTACACTATGATTACATTGTAGACGGAGTGACAATCAAGCATGAATCTGCTGTAAAAGACCTTGGAAAATGCATTCAGGTTTACTGCTCACGTGTCGTTTATTGTTGGTAGGGCGACGAGAATGTTGGGTATTATATGCCGCATTACTCAGCCATTCAAGAACCCGGCCTCCATTATTCGTTTATTTTGTGCCCTAGGCTTGAGTTTGGTTCTCTGGCCTTGAATTCGTTATCAAGAACACAAGCAATGACCATCGAAAATGTGCAACACAAACTAATACGTATTGTTCATGATCGCTACTTCAACGCAGTTTCTATTTCGACTACACCTTTCTGCTTAATAAGATTTCGTTAATACCATTGACCAATAGAAGAGCAGAGCGCGAATTAGTTTTAGAGCGCAGCTCTTAGGCACCCGTTTCCGGCTTGAGCGGCGTCGGCGTCGCCGTCGGCGTAACCGCGCGGTGCATTATAGGACGCGTGACGTCACTGATGACGTCATCGGCATCGTCGTTGTCACTGATGACGTCATCGGCATCCGCATCGTCATTGTCCCTGATGACGTCATCAGTGACGTCACTGATGACGTCATCGTCATCTGCATCGTCATCATCACTGATGACGTCATCGGCATCCGCATCGTCATCGTCACTGATGACGTCATCAGTGACGTCACTGATATCATCATCGTCACGTGACCCCCTAGGTCACGTGACCTTCCCCCGCCCCCCGAGGTCACTTGACCCACCCCCCCAGTACCCTTCCCTCCTCCTCCTCAAGAGCTGCGCTCTAGTTCGGCGTTACAGGGAGTTATAAACGGCTTTCACTTTTTTTCTGTACAAAATTGTATATAGCGCATTTGACAGTGCTTCGCTTTTACGTGATGTAAATATTCATGTCCCTCCTCGTTCCACTAGGACCCGCAGTACTTTCAGCATTCACACCATCTGTGAACCATCCCCTATGTCATGGATACAATCTATGTTTATCAATATTGAAAATGCCGAACTTGATATATACAGTGACATTAAGGTGTTCAGGATCCAAGAGAAAGTGCTTGTTGCCGAACTTTAAATATTGTGTGTTTGTTGCTTTGGGTTTGAAACCTGCTATTGTGCATTTCTTTTTTTTTCTGTTCATATTTATATTTTGGCGCACCAAAGAGGAGACCTGTAGGGTTTTTTTTGGGGCACGTAAAATAGAATAAATAAATAAATAAAATATAGGGTGTATTTTTTATTATTCTATTACACGAACTTAAGTCGGAAGTGAAAATATCGCAGTTTTTATTTTCTTTCATTTGAAGGTGCCTGCGACGCTCCGACGTGTGAAAATGCCCAATTAAGTTCTTGCTTCCCTGATGGTGTGGAAAGAGTGAAGTTCCTGATTGAAGCCGTCACAGTGGATTCTCTCAAAAGGGACTGCGCGTAAGTGTACCTTACTCTTACCCAGTGTTGTACAAGTCAATAGGAAAAAAGTAAACGATTACAATTACAATTACCACTGGTTAAGTAGTATTCAATTAGATAATTTTATTACCTTAAAAGAGATGCGATTGGTCGTTACTTGAAAAAGTAACTATTCCTTTTCTCATTTCATCGGATTTTAAAAAATAACTGTATTTTCTGCCGATTTAAAACGGGTCTTTCGCACTGTGCATCATTGAATTATAATCACCGATTTATAAACTACTTGTCTACTTCTTTAACCACCGAATCTGGTAAAACACCCGGCAGTCAGAGATATGGGTCGAGGATTTCTTGGTAGGAAACTTGTGCAAACAGAAGGCGACATTAGAAAGGTGAGGGAACAATAGTAACAGTCACGAACAATTGTAGAACTTCCAAATGTATTAACATTATTGTTGTGACTACTTACTAACAAATGCAATCTAATGATTATAGACTACTTCCTAAAGTAATTGGCCACAATTAACTTGAGAGCATGTAGTGAATGTACCGTACATGTAGATGCTCCTACCCAAGGTTCTCCTACCATAGAGGGTTCTTCGTTTCGGACGCAGATAGTGAAATCTTCTTAAACTGCTTGACGAATAAGTCATTGTAATGCAATTCTGGATCATTTTCCATAAAGAATCGCCTGGCTTAGACATCCAGCCGATTACAGTGAAGGTGCAATTACACTTGGTGGGTTTGTTTATCGAGCAGCCCTAGCTATTGGAATTTAGCGGGGACATTTTCCTTCTAAATTTAACCGTAATTTCTGACGTCTTGCCATTTGGGCATCACGTGACGTTGTAACGTTGCGTAACGTATGACGTCGCACGAAATCATAAAGTTGCGTCACGTCCAACCATGATTTGTCCATAAATATAGCGGGAAAACTGACGTCGCGCCACCTGACGTCCTGTGACGTCAGGTCATGTGACGTCAGTTTTTATGCTAAATTTAGTGGTGAAACTGACGTAAGGTGGCGCCACGTGACACAACGACTTCAAGCTTTAACGTCAATTTCTAGTTTAGCGTGGAAACTGATGTCACATGACCTAACGTCACGTGACACCAGGTCCCGTGAGATAATTTTTTTCCTCAAAGTTTGGCGGGAAAATTATGCAGCGTTATATTGCGACGTCTTGCCTTCTCACCAATACGAGCAAGAGAGGCCCATGGAGGGTTCCCGCACAAAGCTTCAAACGTAATGTTTTCTAATTGTTATTCCTGTTTGGTCCTCAAGCCAGAAGATTCAGATGGGCTAACAACTGTTGCATTGTTCTCAGCAACTCTTCTCAAAATCTTGTTCCCAGGAATGCAGACGCCATATCTAATTGCGTAAATAATCTAAAGATCGACGGCTGCCTAGAAGAAGAAAGACGCCAGCTCCAACTCCTCAAAGACGGGCTTCGTTCATCAAGAGACTCTTTATGTCACGAAAATCTCTACCAGAGTAAGCATGCTCAACGTGTTTATTCATAAGCTAATATTTGATAAGGAGAAGTATATAAATTATTTGCCATACTGGCGGCGCATACCGGATGTGGCCAACTAGCCACACCGTAGTTTTTTCGCTTTTTTTCGGTTACAAATTATTTAATAAAAATCCTCTACGAATTTGATGTAGTAAGGTTTATGTCCAAGCCAGAGTAAAGTTGTTAACACCTCTAATATTTGACCTTATATAGGGTGTCCCAAAAAACTTTTACATGATTTTTTTTTTTTCAGCGCAAAAATAAACTACGCATCGCCGGTCACTCATTCTCCGCCCAAATCTAGCGCTAGAGGTCCGAATCAGATGCCGAGGTCTCAGCACTAATCGTTGCCTAATTCAAAATTTGCGTGATTTACTGAAATTTTCAATGATAAAATGGCGGTCTCCAGAGCTCTGAATGCATGGAGCTCTTTGGCGTTAATTCTTGAAAACAGGCGAAAATGGGCCGCATTTTCCCTGAAATATTTACAAAATCCCTTATAACTTTTGAAGAAGATAACGGTTAGTGTGGGAACCTTTGGCATCTGGTTCCGACCTCTAGCGATACATTTTGGAGGAGAATGAGCGCTCGGCGAGGCGTAGTTTATTTCTATGGTTTAAAAATGGTGTAATATTTTTTGGGGACACCCTCTACTTCGCATTTAGTCCAGACGCTGTGAACGCTACCAGCTCATGGGACGAATCAGACAGCGCCAAAAATGGAAGTCCCTGCGCTTTCCTTGTACGTGATGGGTTCAGCGACATTAGAACACGTACAGAAACATGACGTACACCGTAACGTTGCTCTTCTGACACTATTTGATTGCTCCCATCAGCTCGTAGCGTATTCTGCGTCAGAACCAGGGTGCCTGAATATAAAGTGAATCCACACAGGGTATCCTCAAAACAATTTACACCGTTTTATTTACCGCGAAAATAAACTACGCTTCGACGAATACTCATTCTCCGCCGAACTGTAGACTTACTGGTCCGAACGAGATGCCAAAATTTCAGAACTAAGTATTATCCACTTCAAGCAGGGGTTTCCCCAGGATTCTAATCAAGGGGGGGGGGGGGGGGGGGTGTCCCAATGGCTCGGGGGGCGGGGGGGGGGGGGAGGGGGGGGAGGGGGGGGGAAGGCGATGCAAGGCGAGGCTAGATAAAATATAAAACTGTTTCTTTTTTAGTCCACTAGCTAAATTATAGACGTCTATTAACCAAATGCTCATACCCGTAATGTATGTTACCCTTTCTCTATATATACACCTGAGAGGTGGTGTTTTCTACTTAATCTCAAAAAAAGAATTTTATTTTTTCCTTTTTTTTTAGAGTCAAGGTCCAGGAAAACTAGGGGGGGTCTGGGGAAATCCCTGACTTCAAGGGTCAAGGGAAAAATGGGGCCCGTTTTTGCCCGTCCTCGGTAACTGGCGCCATTTAGCCCTGTTTATTCTAGAGTTCCATCGGTCACGATTTTTCAATTCAAAATTTCAGAAAACAATTTATTAGTGCGAAAGCATTAACTGTCCCACGGAGCGAGCCGAAGTCATCAGTTTCGAAGCCGCGCCAAGTGGCACCTTAAATCCTTTCTCCTAGCGAAGTCGGCTCCCAGCTATGAAACCACGCGAAAAGTCTAGCCAAACGGCACCTAGTTTCCCCGTTCCCAAAGGAGCGGCGTGAAGTTGATGGATTTTGGCTTCAATCCCATTGGCTGGCGCGCGTCGACAAGGCTCCCATTGGCCGCTGCGCGTTAGTTTCAACGACCGCCACCCCATGGCGCTGTGTGTCCGCGAGGCAGCGGCTCCACCGCTTCATGCCTAAGGTCAGCGCACCGAGGACTGCGCACGCGGTCGACTGTCTATGCAAGTACGCCGCAGATGAAAGAAGGAAGCGGAAGAGCGGCGTGCATCCTTTCGCATTAGCAACTCATAAGAAGTGCATAGGTGTACCTCAAGCCTTTTACCTTTGAATAACAAAACCATTAGTTCTGAACCATTTTGCGTCTGTTCGGACCACTATCGCAACATTTGGGCGTAAGATGAGCGTCCTGTGATGAGCAGTTGAAGTTTGCTGTAAATAAAACCTCGTAAATTGTTTTCGGGGACATCATGTTCAGGCAGACATCACTTCTCTCAGAAAAAAAGTGGCCAGATGTTGCTTTAAAAACAATAGAGCGTTTTCACATGAAGAGAATCAGCCATTTTGTTGTTATAGTCGCGGACAGCAGTATGGTGCCTGCAACGCGTCTCCAACTAATGTGTTGAAACCTTAAAAAAAAATAAATAAAAGTAGTCGTTCGATTTACGTTTGATGACGTCATAGAAGTGTCACGCTGCCGCCGGCCACGATCCTGGCGGTGTCACGGCAGCGGTGGTGTACGTGGCGGGCACCTGGTCAGCTGCAGTTCGCTCCGCAGCTCAACAATACACGGAAGCTTCGGCGGCCAGGAGTTGGGACGCCGCGACCGCAGCGACACTCGAGTCGGGTCGTACTTGTCGCCCGAAATTCTACGACCAAGACGCCAGGATCGCGACATGCGACAGCATGACGCTGCGGCTTGTGTGGCGTCGTTTGTTGCTTCTCTGGGACCACCTTGGACGCGTGGCCGGAATAGGACACTTAAAGGCTCGTTCACACTCTTACGACCTCTTAAATCTGGGTTCCTTAATACCTCTTGCAACCAGAGGACACACTGGCGCCATCTATTGGGTAGCAGTGGAAACTCAGTGGAAACTTGGCGGTCCGGCATATTTTCTATTTTTTTCGCGCATTATCCTTTCTTTCTTGGCTCGAAAAACTTTTGTAAACGTTATAAATGAGCCGTTTTTATAGGTATTACGCACATTTGACCTCGGAAATCCCGCAAAACCTTCGTTCTTGTGAAATGCAGTTCCAGGGTCACCGCATAGATGGCGCCAGGATGCCAGTGTGTTCCCTCATCCTAAGAAATTTTAAGAAGTTTTAACAGATCTCGTCTCTCTCGGTCGTACTCGGTCGCAAGAGTGTGAACGGGCCTTGAGTCTCAACACAGCGTTCATAGAAGTGTTGCAGACACCATACTGGAAAAAGAAAGTACACAAAAGCACGTGGTTCTTGAAGAAAAAAAAAAGCTTCGATTTTGTTTAGAATATTTTTGTGACACAAATCTAGAAAGACCGAAATACAGAAATGTGCTTTAAAGTCGGGCTCGCGAAGCACACATTAGATGAAGCAGAAGTCCACACTCCGGGAATTTACTTCAAATGCAGGATGCTCCCCCCCCCCCAAATAAAAATGAAATATATATATACATTATATATATATATATAATTTTTTAAGGGCATTGTTGTGACAGCATTTGAGCAGATATAGCGCCAGTCGTCCTTAAAAAATGCCAAAGTTTCAGAACTAACCATTATCATATAGAGAGGTTATTAATAATTTCCTGACATCTTCAATGGGAAAACGGCGGCTTGCGAAGCCCGTAAAAGCGTGGGGTTGGAGGCGTCGACTGCCGGCAACGAGCCCACGTTTTCCGGTGAAGGTTTTAAAAACAATCACTCATAACTTTTGAATAAGGTAATGGTTCCTTCTGAAAACTATAGCATCAGGTCTGGACCACTAGCGCTACTCTTTAGTGGAGATTGAGTGTGCGGCGATTTGTAGTTTATTTCTAAAGAGAAAAAAAGACTGTAAACGTTTTTTGGACACACCCTGTACAAGTAGTAGAAGCCATAAATTATACCTATAGCTAAAAAGTTTTGGGTGGTTACCAGCACCAGAAACGTCGCGTCTTGGAGGCAAATATGCACAAAGAGTGTCACGTTTCGACGGTCTTTGCAAACGCCTTTGGAACCACGTGGCACGTACTATGACTTGTCGTTTACCTCACTGCAGTGCAATCCAGCAACAGGCGCTCAATGAATGCGATCTTTTCAGGCATGGTCGAATGGAACCGCTGTCTAAACAAGGCGATGCTTGATGCGTGCAATCGTGAATACAATAATGAACGTAAAACACTCGAAGAAACTGGCCGTCTTACCCGAGATGAAAGAGAATGCAGGTAATGTCAGCACGAATTCATTTGCGATTATTATTGTGAAAACACAGAACCTCAGGATTCAGCCAGTGACAGTTTAAGAAACGAAGGGTGTGCTTATAATGTTCACGCGTAATGAGTTGTAATTCGCTCTTTCGCGTTCTTATCAGTTATTTCAATCCTAAAACTGATTACAAATATATTTATCCATTGCAATTACACGTGCTCCAGGTAAGAAAGTATTGAATTAGAGTCCTTGATTTTGTGCGAGAAATTGTAATTGACCTTTACTTGAAAAAGTAAAGGTTTCTTTTCCGATTACTTCTGAAGCTTAATGTAGTTATAACTCGCAACATCTAGCAACTAAGCATAAGGTACATCGCCATCCATTCGAAAATTCATTTAGATTTTTTTTATTTTAAAATTATTACTTCACGTCTGCGATCTGAAGGGCATTTTCATAGGTCCTTTAAGCTGGCTAAACAATTCATAATAAATATATGTTTTAAAAAAATTATAATGGTCCCAAATCTGGGTTTTTCGCACGCAATCGAATCTCTCGATTCGAGCACGCAAATGGAAGAAGCCCGAACTGTTGTCATTTGGTGGCCGTGCTTTAATATACCCTTTTTGAAAATTCCATCGAGCAACATTGGCGGTCGCCATTGCTTGGAAACGAAGAACCTGATTGGATCCGAGTCCTCGCCGAACGGAGACGTCACACTCGTGTCCGATCCACGCTCAGCGAATGTGAGCGAGCAATGGCGAAGAGGTGTGGACTTTAGAAAAGGGTCGATTGAAGCAACATAACATCAACTTATTCGTGTTTTTTATGAACCCAGTTTATTGCTCAGCTTAAAGTGTAAAGAAGATGCAGAAAATGTTTAATTGAAAAAAAGGTTTATATAAATAAAGCTATGAGTGCTCTGCGTAACGAGGAACAGCTGAAAAACAAGTTTTGATAAAAACAAATATAAATTTCTTCATTCACCCTAAAGGCCCTTGCTTTAACAAATTATATACAACCTTTGAACGGAAGTAGGTAAAGACGTCATTTTTTTTACAACACATTTCGGAATACCTTAAGATGTTTATAACACCAAAAATTAAATTTCACTTCAACTAAGTCTTGAAAAAAAAAAACAATAGCGTTTTTGAATCATATTAATAATAGCTTTATTTCCAACAATGAGGAACAGTGTAGGTGGGGGCTTGGGAAAAACAGAAAAGTCACAGTAGCAATAGTATAGATATAACAAAAAATGAACATATAAACATGCCACTCACATTTGATCAGATTGGCTAATAATTATTAGGTTCCTAGGTTATCTGCATATATATTTTCAAGCTCGACGTGTTGCGCACAAAAATAGTTGAGGGTGGTTGGGAGAGTAAACGCCACGGTTTGAAGGCCGTAATTAGTTCTAAAAAATGGGACTTCCCAAGGTTCTGTGACTCTCATTGGAAATGCATATACTTTTCCTTTTAAGTCAGCTAAGCTCACAAGATGTGGCGAATTCATACTAATTTCAACTTTATATTTAACGCAAAGGCGATATCGATACAAGTTAAAAATGTTTACTTCATCTAGCTGGCTAAATAATTTTTCCGTTGGCAAATTCCGGTGAAATATTGCAGAGTGCTTTGTAGTATTCTTTTTTGTAATAAGAATACCTTTTGTAGATTTGTATGAGTGGTTGTTCCCCAAATTAAATGGCCGTAATTAATTTGTGAGTAAAATAGCGAGTTATATATTAGCAACTTTATTCTAAGGCAAAATATGTTTGTGACGATACGCCAGGCCAACAATGCTAGACAGTTTTGATGTGGCATAATTTACATGAGCATGACGTGTTCTCTGAAAAAAAGACACCTAAAGTTTTAAATGCAGGTACCACTTCTATATTAGAAGAATTGAACACTATATCCTTGTCTATATTAACAATTTTACCCTTCGGACGAAACAAAACAGCCTTTGTCTTATTCACATATATTTTTAACCCATTATACCTACTCCATGTATTCAACCTTTCTAGCGTGACGTTTGCGTTCTCAATGAGTTCTGTGGGGCTATCTCCATTAAACAGCATTACAGGCGTTCGCTTAAAAAACAACAGGAAACAAGATAGAAACGTAATTATTGCTGCAACGGAATTCTGAACGGCTGATAATGCTTAAAACGTCAAAAACGAAAATTCGTCTTTTTTGGCGAAAAACATTGTTTTCGAAGATGGCAACATAGATAGCTTAAATAATCTTAAAGCAATTTTAACATAGAAATAGCGACATTAATTCCCAACTTTTCTGCAAGTTTTAAAACAAGCCTTTCGTACTTTCCATTTGTGTGACTAGGTCCACCGCATTACTCTTCTCATTTCTTGAAGGACTCCGACCTCTAGTTTTGCGTGTCACAAAAAGGTCACTTTTTTGTCACCCATCAGCTTTGATGATTTATTGTTTGGTAAGTATAAGTGTCCTAATAAAAGTTAGTATTATTTTATTATTTTACGGTTACTAGAGTATAGAGGTGCTTTGATTGAGATTAATATATATTTCGTTAAGAGTAAGATTAATATTTTTTAAGTTGGGAAGAATCGACACGTTAAACGGTTAATAAACACAAACATTCTACTTTAACCATCAGACTTCGCACTGAAAGCCATTAGAAGCATGGGCGTACCAACTGGGGGGGAAGGGGGGGGGGCAAGGGGGCGCTTTCCTCCCCCCCCCCCCCCCCCGTTCCCAGCTGTTTTGCCCCCCTGAAACAGCCGCCACTGGGCAGGGCAAACACTGGACGGCGGCGCCCAAGGGATACCAAGAGCGCCACCCCCGGCCCGGGGAAGGGGGGGGGGGGGGGGGTCTGGTTTGTCCCCTCACTCAAAAGCAAGTTGGTACGCCACTGATTAAAAGAGTGCTCCGACTTCACAGTCCAAGTCCAAACAAGCAGACCATTATCTAAACTGTACAGATTGTGAGTAATCTTCCTTTGGACAGCATCGCAGACAATAAAAACATTTTTTAGAATGTTTTCTTAGGTTTAGACAACGATAAATGAGACACATCGTAGCACCGTTAGCTCGAAACAGGAGGACTAAGCAGTCATAAGCCCGGTAACCGGAGGGGGAAGGTGTAGTAAAATGCCAATGGTTATAAGTAACTTAATTACTTCTAGAAGTAGTCAAAATATGCCTGTGATTGCTACGTAAAAAAGTAATCAAATAATTACAAAATTACTCCTAAAGTAATTTATTAAAATTTTTTCATTATAATTTACTTGTATTAAGGACCGGAAAAGTCTGAGCTAACACCACATTTTCCTCGGCTTAGTGCTGCGTGATTGATAGATTCATATCACAGCGTCGGTTCCTGCAGGGTTAGAGCAAAACGGAATAAATAAAAAAAAAAAAAAAAAAACTCTCAGCATTTTGAGCGCAATTATTCTCGGGAAGTGAGATGTTTGCCTTTAATGCAAGCTTTTGGACAGATTCTCTAAAAAGTGCTCGCATTTACATATTTCCCTTGCCCTTCTTCTTTTGTTTTTGTCAGTTATGGAGAATATATATGTATTCTAAAGGCCGCCGAAGGCTGTCCATTCGCAAGTCTTGCCAGGAAAGCGTTGAATGACTTTCACAACACCAAACTTGACCTGGATAACTGCCCACGTTTTGGCGGTAAGTACAGATGCGTGAAATGACTACGAATTATTAAAGGGACCATGAAACGATTCTGAAATCTAATTTCATCCCCCGATCGTCGTAAAAGGTGTGAAAAGAAGCACGAAAACGCATAGGGAGCCAAAAAAAAATTCTTCGCTATAGAACTTTTAAAAGAAAACTGATTCTTTTGCGCCTTCTTTCCTTCGAAAGCTCTCTGCTTTTTTACTGCGATGCATTCGCGGAACCGCAGCATGTCAGCCGAATCCACGTCGCCTATTGGGTAAGAGCCTACCTCACCAGCACCGCGATCGCAAACAATAAATAGCCGGCGAATGTTTCCTAAAAGTTTTGTTAAATAATATTCAGATCCACATTTTGTAGCATAACTAGAGATGTGACGAGAATTGCCAAATTTGATAATGCAGAGAGCCAAGCGCCATCTATCGTGTGGTAAACCATGCAACTACTGCGCTTGCGCAGTAGGGCCGACAGCGTCGCTCAGTTACTTAGTCGCGACGACCAACAAACGTTTATTTTTCTACGTGTTCTTTTCGCGCGTCCCGACTTCAAGCAGGAAGAAAAAGTACTTGAAACAGACCACGGCGAACAAGAACACTGGATCCACAAACACCCGAGAAAAGCTACAACGGCCACGAATCCACCGACCCCGATCAAGCGAGCTCGGCAGATAGGCCTAGCAGGCACTCCGACTCGGCGCAGCGTTGCTTCAACGGTACTTGGCCAAGACCGTCTGCCGACGACCGGCTGGCATGCTGAATGGAATATGCCCGCGCGACCCTTGTGGACCCTTCCCGTATTATAGTTTGATCGCTGACTTCAATTTTAGATTAAGAGGTGAGGTCAATCTCTTCGCCTTGTTTTCCGAGGCAGTGTTGACGAACACTGTCGTCGAAAAGGGACTCTCGTCGACTCTGTCTTCTTGTTTTGTGTGATATAGAGCTCAAATAAACGCCGTATGGATTACCTTCGTAACACGGTATGTACACTTTGTTATTAGTATGCCATTTTTATTCTGACACGACTGCACGTCACTGTCGAGCTATAACAGTTCTTCGGAGCTACGTGCAATGCCGGTCTAGCCTTCCTTTGCCGAGTGTCACGTCAGTATCGAGTTGCAATCGTAAAAGTTGGGTCCCGCAGCGCTTACCAATAGCGCGAATACAGCACTTCCATCAAACGCGCGCGTCCGCTTCGAGTGTGAACAGGTATTTACGTGGCTCTTGCTGACACTGTCGTAGTTCAAACGTATATTTTTTAACGTCGGCTCGCTCCTGCATCTCCGAGGCCGCGAAAAACGCCGCGGCAATTTTTTTCCATGTACGTCGCTTTGCAAACGACTGACACGGGCCGTCTTTTACCAACAATGACAGTTGGGTTGACTTCTGGAGTCTTCACCGGAAGGCTCGCTGCACTTCCCAACAGGTATACTGGCGTATGGCACTAGTCCCATGCTGTCGCTGAAGCGCAACATATCTCATTGAATTTCGTTCAGCTGCGAGATGTCCATGGCTATCGCTGCGATGACACGCGCCGATTCAGAAAATACGTCGGTGACACCAGCGCCATCAGCGCACTAAAATCTACCGGCGCACCCCCAAACTCGCCGCCGCTAACGCTCCCATTCTCCTACAGCCGAGAGAACTTCCGGTTCCTGTGCCAGGGTACGGTTCCTGTGCCAGGGTACGTCACGACCGTCAAAATTACGCCGCAACTTGTTTTGCGGTCAGTTGGAGAGAAAGAAAAAGTCGATATTTCATTAATTTTTTTGTGTAGAAGTTAATAAACCGAGACGAAAACGAATGCCTGTTCGGCATTCAGTGAACGCTGAAGGTTTTATGTAGAAGCTATCTGGCAAAAGTAAAAAGGTCATTTCATGGTGCCTTTAATATTACAAATTATATTCGAAAAAGAAAAAAGAGAGATCTTTTTCTTCTGTCTTTTTAGGAGAGTTGACGGACAAGAAACCTGCGGCGGCAGCTTTACGAGGTGAGCGTCGCCAAATGAGACTCAAACAATGAGTATAAAATGCAGGCTTGTAATTGCACCTATTGATATTGAATGAATTGACGACTTTGACAACTGAAACATCATAAAATGCGTCGTTTGTACTTCTCAAACCAGCCGGAGAGCTTACTCCAATAAAACAGTATGCACAATAAAATTAAATATTTATATGATATAACCTTTAATCTAGACTAATGTTTAATATAATATAAATTTCACAGATCCTGTTTCAGTTCTAATTTAATTACACTCAAAACTTACCTAACCCGCCTAGTATTTACCATTATATTTATGGAATTATTTGTTCGTGAGCACCGAAAACTATCAAAAAATGAATTAATTAATAAATAAATGAATGAATGAATAAGCTATAGTTTGACTCTCATATTATTCGATCTCGACATGGCAGATAAATAAACATTTTAAATAATCTTCATAAAAAAGAAAGTCTCCCTGTTAAGAAGCCGACATATTAAAATGCAATATGAAAAAATAAACAATTTAATAAAGGACTGCATTTGTCTCCTGCGAGGAGTGTGCTGGAAGGAGGGTGGATGAGAATAAGTAGGGCAATAGAACGCCGATTTTAAAGGAGCTCTGCAACGATTTTAACGTTAAAAGAATTGGCGTTTTCTACTTTTGACATTGTTCACCTTGTCACAAAGGACAGAAAACACACCCCCTTCCTTCGAAATATTGCGATTCCGCCGCGTAATCGCGAGGCAAAAATTAGAATATTCCTCGACCTGCAGCCGCGAGCGGCGGCCATGAAAACCACGCGGCATGACGTCAATGGGGAATCTTGTAGAAAGAAAGCAAGTTGTGCGAATACCTGCTCGATAAAAGGTAACTTTTCTATAAATCTTGTCGCTCCAACATAATATAAATGCGTCAAAAGCCTGGTATCATCGACAAAACTTTTATTATACGGAGTTTCGGTGGCGCCATCTATCCTAGGTCCACAAAACCGTCAGCAGCGGAACAGCCGCCAGAAGCCGGAGGGGGAGGGGGGATAGGACCGGACGGGTATGGTCGGACCCGGATGAGACTTTCCTCCTTTTCACCATATTGTTCGCGCTGCGCCCGCCAGCACGTGGTCACGCGGTCGCGAGCGGATGAGTTCTCGCCGCTCACTGGTGGCTCTAAAGAGAGAGCTTCATCGGAACCCCGCGCCTTCCCCATTGACGTCACAGCGCACGTGACTCGGAAGTTAGTGAAGGAGTTGAGAGGCGCCGAAAACCTCAATCTTTGTCCATTTTTAAAATAAAAACTAGGACATGCAGGCGAAAGCGGTTTTTTGTTCTTTACTTCAGAAATTTCGAGACCCAACTCCCACATTAATTAAGCAAAGCACTGAAACTGTTGCACAGCTCCTTTAACGCTATCATATTTCGGGATAACACTTCTCAAATACGATTTATTTCTAACTCTAGTCCCCGAAAACTTAAGAATTGCAAGGTTTGGCGAGTTTCGAATACCTCGTGCTCACTCATCAGCCAATCAAATTGTGGTATTAGCTTACAAAAACGTCGATGAACCAACGACGAAGCACGAGGCGAGAATATGTTGAGCCATACTCTGTGTTTCTTTAGTCGACAGTGACCATAGCTAGCTTAACATTATTCCTCGTGTCAATTGCGCATGATCAAAGAAGTATTCCACCGATTTCAACTGGCATACCTAGGAAAGAACCAGAGAGGGGAAATTTTACTTTTTTGAAAGTGACACAATCAGCTTCTTTTACTTTGTTTTCTTATAGGTTCTTCGGCAAAACAACCTTGCGATACCGAACGATTTTGGAGATGTTTCGGGTGGGTTGTGACCGATATAGATTTTAGAGAGGATTATGACGACGAATGGCTCGCTAGAAGCTGCAAGTGAGTACAGTTTTTGAAATTTTATTGTCAGGATGGAAGCATATCGTTCCGAAGAAAGACAGCGTGGACAAGAGAGCAAAAGATGCACATTCTTTCAAAAAGTCAATCGAGAAAGATTATACGCCCGCCTATCTACTCGTAATCGTGCAAATAATCGGAAATAGTAAAATATAAAAAAAGCATATTTGGATTACATATTATAATTGAGGGGCTAGTAAATTAATAAAACAATCAAGCATCTTAACCTGCCCGTTGCTCGTATACATTCTTTGTGGCTCCTTGTGATGATATAAATTCTGATTCTTCGAGATAAAGAGCGGAA
The DNA here is from genome assembly GCA_013358835.2 of Ixodes persulcatus. Lineage (NCBI taxonomy): Eukaryota > Metazoa > Arthropoda > Arachnida > Ixodida > Ixodidae > Ixodes > Ixodes persulcatus. The sequence continues at coordinate 7,444 of JABSTQ010001569.1, read as the reverse complement.
AACCCATTCGCGAAAATCAACGCCAATAAGTTAGAAAATTGACAGCAAAAAGCGATAATGTTTAATCACTGCAAATATGACACGCTGAGTTCGCCCTCGGCCATATCGCCCTGTATACTGATAATTGTTGCTCAGACAATTTTCGCCAGTTATCACCACTAGGATGCGCTGCTTTTCCATACAAGACAGAAAACGTGAACGACGTAAATGAAGTATAAGCCTCTCCCGTCCATTCTAGCATCCTTGGGGCAGCACGCCAGAGGAATGCCCAACTTGGGCAAAGGTCTGGCAAACATAAGGGCCCAACTTTGGCCCAGTTAGGTTTTTGCACCATGGCACTCATCAGTGCCAAAGTACGGTGCCTAACTATAGCCTTAGTTGGGCGATCCTGGGGCATGCCAACGTTTGGCTCTTCTCTGGTACGCCAGAGGAGTGCCAAAGTTTGTGCCATAAATGAGCCATAACTGCCATAGTAAATCCTAATCTGGGAATTCGGGGCATGCCAAGGTTTGGCGTTTCCCAGAGGAGCGCCAAAGTTGGTGCCATCTTTAGCCATAACTGCCATAGTAAATCCTAATCTGGGAATTCGGAGCATGCCAAGGTTTGGCGTTTCTCTGGTCCGCCAGAGGAGCGCCAAAGTTGGTGCCATACTTCAGCCATAACTGCCAGAGCAACGCCTAATTTCGGTATTTGGGACGTGCCAAAGTTTGGCTTTTCTCTGGTTTTGGCCCAAAGATGCCAGATGAGAACCGAACTATCAGAAAATGAAGCCTAACTTTGGCACTTGTTTGGCGATTTTGCCTCAAAAATGCCAGATCTCAGCCGAACTACAAGGAAGTAAGCCTAACTCTGGCACATCTGTGGCAATTTTGGCCCAAAGGTGCCAGATGACTGCCAAACTATAGGAAAGTGAAGCCTAACTTTGGCGCTTGTTTGGCGATTTTGGCCCTAAGATGCCAGATGTCAGCCGAACTACAAGCCACTGAGCCTAACTCTGGCTCATCTGTGGCGATTTTGGCCCAAAGGTGCCAGATGACAGCCGAACTACCGGGCATTAAGCCTAATTCTGGCATTTGTTTGGCGATTTAGGCCCAAATATGCCAGATGACAGCCGAACTACCAGGCAGTGAAGCCTAAATTTGGCACTTGTTTGGCGAATTAGGGCCAAAATACCCAGACTCTTGCCAAGGAAGGTCAGGTTTGGCTCTACTTTGGCTTTTTCGGGCTTTTTAATGCCCTAAACTCCCAGACAAAAGCCAAATTTTGGCCCAGAACACGGTGCTACCTCCTTGTGGCTCCTTGCGATGATATAAATTCTCATTCTTCGAGATAAAGAGCGGAAAACCCATTCGCGAAAATCAACGCCAATAAGTTAGAAAATGTACAGCAAAAAGCGATAATGTTTAATCACTGCAAATATGACACGCTAAGTTCGCCCTCGGCCATATCCCCCTGTAAACTGATAATTGTTGCTCAGATAATTTTCGCCAGTTATCACCACTAGGATGCGCTGCTTTTCCATACAAGACAGAACACGTGAACGACGTAAATGAAGTATAAGCCTCTCCCGTGCATTCTAGTATTCTTGGTGCTATTTGGACTCCATTTGGCGTGGTAATTAACTGTGGGCCGCAGTTAGGCAATTAGTTCTTTTATTTTTTCTTACCGCGCTTATTGTTGTGTTTTGGGCCGACTCGCATTGGAATGTACCGGGGCTGTCCTTTCCCGAGGCGATAGCAACACCAGGGACAATGAAGTGTGACGAAGCTCATTTTGAGAAAAGACTGCGTCCCAAAGTCTACCTCATGCAACTGAAGAGTTTCCAGTAGACACATCCTTGCGACAGATATTTAGAAAGTCCTGTTCAAACAGGCATTTTCAAGTTTCTGTTTAAGTGAAGCCTCGGCATCCCACTGAGGCTTACTCAAAGCCCAGTTTGGTTTCGGGCCTCCCTGTGGGCAAAGCTGAATCAGCCCATGTACCCTTCCACGGCCTCTTTCGGTGCTGCTTGACTGGCTGTCCTGCCCAGCTCTTTTTTGGTTTTGCGCACCTCGAGGCAGTGACAGGTGCCTGAAGAAAGGCACAGTACGTCAAATACGGAACGTGAGGCCCGGCACTGCTAACAACTTCCACGCTAGATTTCGTGGCGGTTGTAACCCCATAGGACCTTTTCCGTTGCAGTTCCTCTTCACATTCTGACATTAGCTTTGTACTTTGCAATAATAAAAAAAATCTCTCAAATTGTTTGAACATTTTGAAAGTTTACTACCTCGTCTGTCTGGCCTGTAACTCGTGTGGTGTCATACCTACTGTCCCCTACATTTATACCCTTTTGGAAACTACATATGTAGCTGCTCAGCCGCTATGAAATATGCGTTCCGACATTATTGGAATTACGTACGTAGCGTTCAGTGAAAGAGCTCGGCAACATGGATTCAAGGTTTTATTCAAAATTATCCAAGAGAGCCTGAAACGTTGATATCACGAAGTATATTAGCTTTTCAGGGCGCGTAAAACACCCGCTCCTCTCATGCGCGCTCATTACCAGAGTATCCAGGTAAAGTATTCGTTTTTTCTCCATTCGTTATCGAATGTAACAAATCGCCTGCATCCCTGACAAATTCAGACTTTGTTGTCTACCCCATTGACAGAATCACTCCTTTCTTTTCTGGGTAAACTGTATCTAATATGTAAATAAATTTCTATGCTCAAAGAAAGAATGAATAGCAATTGATATGACTCGAACAAGTGTTTCAATCATAGACTGGAAAACACAACTGCTAAAATATTTTACACACATCTCGCAGTTTACACTCGTATACATCCTCCATAGACAACAACAAAACATATTGCGAAACAAAAATATAGAATTGCCCCCATTTTATAGAACTGTGAGTGTAGGTACCTGTCCACGTGCCAGTGTGTGCTTTCTTGATTATATGCCTCTCTGATGTCTCGTGTTCTAGAGCCCGCATTATCCGTTTTAACGTGCTACAGCTTGCCATCTTAAAACTAACGTTAAAGTTCAGTGTGCAACAAATAATAACGTTGTCATCGCGCTCGTGGGGACATGAAGAAATGAGTTGCGATTGCTCTCTTATATTCTGACAAATTTGACCGGCGCTTTCAGGTTTTTGGAGTCTGCCGATCCTTGCACTAAACACATGGAGACTGGAGGATGCTCGGACGATGATAAGCAAAGGCTCCAATATATGAAAAGTGACTATGCTTCACTTCGTTCCCAAATCTGCGACCCAAACCTCCCTTCAAGTGAGTTCATCTTGCTCAAAGTATATTGGGGGCCGAACGTTTCGTTTTGATATCAGCCCGTGGTTTTAGCCCGTGTGAGAAATTGTTATAATTAAAACTTTGCCATTATAAAAAAGCTGTTTCATTGCAGTTTGATATCAGCGTGAAATGTTGAGCTTTGGCCGCTTACCTGATTGTTTCCCTCAGGCGGTAACGTCGGATGCGATCTGACTTGGAGCGAAACGAAGTGTAGAATATTCAATACCTGTAAAAAGCCTGCTCTGCCTCCATGCAACGTGATCGCACCCGGATGGCCCCGACTTTGCAATTGGGTCCGAGCCCGACGCCGAGCATCCTTCGACGCGCTGATTGGACACGAGGCACAGCCGAAGGCTGACGGAGCTCTCTTGTCCTTTCAGCGTCTCCGCTCGATCTCACTGCGATGACCTCAAAATCCTTTTGCGCAGGTTTTTGATTTCTCTAAGTGTTGTTGGCTTGGCCCGAAATATTTCTGCGGTCTCTAGTCGGTTTTCGCCCGCCGCCAGGAGAACCTCCCACGAGATCATACACGGTTATAGAAAGTTAGAAACAGACAGCTGAAGACACGCATAGAGGACATGGCTTCTTGTGTTGACGTTTTGCGCTACGATATTCGTCTTTAGGCACTCGTATAGGCTAATGATGCTACGTCATTGGCTGAGGGGCGCTAATAAGGTGGCCCTGGACCTCCGCGTTTATTGAGCCCTCAGCGGCCTTAGTGTGTTCCATCCACGTGGCTTGCATTGATGTCATATCAGGGCTCATCGTAGTGGCCTTGCTGCTGACCGCGTGCATTGGAGCATACAGTTTGCACCTCCAAATTTGTTCACCTCGCCAAGAACAATCAGGAATTAAGGCAAGCAGAGTTAAATGACGTCACGTGCAAGCCACGTATAAGTTACGTGAGCACTGTATGCGTTACGCGACGCGGCGGGAACACGGCTTTGACGCTTTCCGCAATTTACCGAGTCAGGGTATCGACGTGCGCGAATCTTTTATCAATTAGATTGGAGCTTCACATAAGCAGTCTAAACAAGATGACCATTTTTGACAAAAGTGATGCATTTGTTGCCAAGAAATATTAAAATTCAGCAATCGCATGTTCGTACTCCCACGCTGTGTACGTATAAAACTCTATCTCATAATCTAAAGCGCCCTACGAGTGAATTAAAAAAACAGCAGTTAAAGTATTTATGGTACACGCGGAGCGTATTCGCGCTAGAATGTTTATTAGAAAAAAATATGTTCGTAATTAGCTTGAACTATTCTCGCATTTCTAGGTATGCTTGAGTTGAATCAGTGCCTGAACAAAAGTGCCATGGAATCCTGCTCGAACCTCCCGCCACTCGACCACTGCAGGTAACGACAACTAAAAGAGAAGGAATCATTTACGGTGCCAGCTGCACGGTGGGCGGTTTTATTACGCTAATATAAGTTCACTTTTAATGTCTAAAAACTACGTAAGCATGGACCTGTTGTACAAACCTTTGAAGATTCGTTCAATACGAATATTGAGGCAAAATACCAGAGTCATGCCTATGTGCTAGAGAAAGAGATAGAGAAAACAAATTTGGTAATGTGCTGAACCGCTTAGTTTTAGGATAATGAATATATTATTAATAACAGTTTTTTTCTATCAAACTCTAGCTAGCTCACGGTGTAAAAAATGTTTAGGAGCAAGTGTGTTTTAAATTTTGTTGTAAGCTAAATCTTTTTTTTTTCAGATTGATAAAATTATTAAAAAACAGGGTGCATCAGTATCACTTTTTTGTTAAAAACGCTTACTATTATTAGGTGAATATAAAATAAAAAAAACGAGTTAGTACAATTTCTCACATCAATATTTTTTCACACTAGTAGAAATTTGCTTTAAGATGCCGGGACTATCGACTTTGACGGATATACTTGAGATATATTAAGAAGTATTTATTGCCGGGCACTAAAACAAAGTGAAAGCCGTTTACAACTCCCTGTAACGCCGAATTGGAGCGCAGCTCTTGAGAAGGAGGAGGGAAGGGTACTGAGGGGAAGGTATACCCCTCCTCCTCCTCCCCTCATTCTTCAATCTCCTCCGGGGGGGTCACGTGACCTCGGGGGGGGGGGGGGGGGGTCACATGACCTGGGGGGGGGGGGGGGGTCACGTGACCTTGGGGGGGGGGCGGGGCTCGCGCGGTGCATTATGGGTCATTTCCCATAATGCACTGCGCGGTTACGCCGACGGCGACGCCGCTCAAGCCGGAAACGGGCGCCTAAGAGCTGCGCTCTAATAAAGATTACCAGTGGCCTTTATCTCTAAAGTCGTACAACACACGCAATGCTTTATTTAAGGCGCGATTTTTTAATTGGCCATGACACAAGAATACGTTTCGGAAAGTGAAGACCGCATTGTTTATTAATTTCTTAACTGAATTTAGCATGAAAGTTAACGTAACGCGGTGGCGGGACGTCACGTGATGTCAGATCGCGTGACATTCATTTCCCCTCTATATTTACGGAAAAATTGTCATCAGGTGACCTCGAGTCACGTGATATCACGTCACGCAACGTAAAGTCATGGCGTCATGTCGTGATGCCTAGTGATATCAAAATGTTACATGACGTCACTTTTGCCGTTAAATATGGCGGGAAAATGCGTAAAATAATAAACGACCGGACGGATCGACAAATGTATGGTATAGAGATTCCGTTAAAAAGTCATACATGCTTTAATACAAAATAATATTGAAAGAAGCAAAAGACGAAATAAATAAATGTTTACTATATAATTATATCCTTCACCGTTTTTAATAGGGACGGGTAGAACTTTAAGTTGTAAGCTTTAATTTACTTCACCATAATACGAAATGCTGTTTGAGGCAACGTTCAGTGAGAGCATCATGTCTCGGATGAAATACATGTTTGAAGCGGTTAGGTTCATAAGTCTGTGGAAGCTTTCCCTCTGTAATTGTGAGATCCCGTTTTCCTCTAATTTCTAGCCGCCTTCGCATCATTATTTGCTTCCTGAATGCGACAACAAAGTGTACTCGAGACAGTCCTGCGATGAAAGCCATGCAGCACTTGTTCAACACTTATGTTGACTTGAGTTACTGCAGCAGAGTCGACTGGAACAGCGGCATTACCACTAGCCCGAAGATTTTGCTGACATTCGCTGCCTTTTGCATTTCGCTCTTTCCTTTGCGAAAATAAATTGTCCATACGGTTTGCCTCCGGCCTACTTTGTCCCTGCAAACATTTCTTGTACAATTCAATTATGTCATAATCATCTACAAGGCCCAATCGACCAAAAATGTCTTTTTTTTTTTTACCCGTAAAGCTAAACTGCACATCGAGAAAAGATTCGTGAAAACGTGACGCTATGGCCGTGCGGACAAAATGCGAAAGATTTGAGAGCATGACGTTACCTGGATCGAAGGATACGAGAGAATAGCAAAATTTCTCGATGAGCCGAGGTTCATCTAAGTCTAATATTAATCAAAGCAAGAAATGACATTGTGGGTGACTGTAGCACTTGTTTTCCTGAAAACACTTGTCACACAGAAAGCAAACAATATGTTCTTTCTCGCTAAGAATTTTTTTTGCATTATTATTTTGTTTGCATTTAACGTTACATACGCTTATATTGTCCGAGTTTGGCTTGATGAATATAATAGACTAAGGTGTATGTCAGCTCGTACAGAAAATTTGGTTTTAGGGCGCAGCTCTGAGGCACCCGTTTCTGGCTTGAGCGGCGTTGGCGTAACCGCGCGTTGCATTATGGGACGTCTCCCAAAATGACGTCACATCTGACGTCACGACGGTCACGAGGGACGCGAGTGATGTCACAAAGAAGGAGGCGAAGGAGAAGGTAATTTTTTTCCGCTAAATGTAGCGGAAAAAATTCCCCGCTAGACTTAACGCAAAATTTCTCCGCTAAGTTAACAGAAAAAATTCCCCGCTAGACTTAGCGGAAAAATTTCCCCACTCAATTTAGCGGGAAAAATTCACCACTATGTTTCGCGGGGAGGGGAGGGGCATAGCCTCCCCTCCTCATCCTCATGAGCTGCGCTCTAATTCGGCGTTACAGGGAGTTCTGAACGTCTTTCATTTTTTCTTCCGTATCTTTTGAGGCAGGTAACGTCATGTCCACAAACTATCGCATTTTATCACTATCATCTAA
>JABSTQ010001568.1:0-20249 GCA_013358835.2 Ixodes persulcatus | reverse complement strand
TGTCCCTACGACCGGTAGCCGACGCGAGCACTTCGACGAAATTCCCCTCAGAGAGACGTGACGTCAAGAAACAGCGCCGACAACCCGAAAACGCTAAAGCGGACGCTAAAAGGTCCCCTACGACCGGTAGCCGACGCGAGCACTTCGACGACATTCCTCTCAGAGAGACGCGACGTCAAGAAACAGCGCGACAGCGCCGACAACCCGAAAACGCCGATGCGGACGCCAAAAAGCCCCCTACGACCGCTAGCCGGCGCCAGCACTTGGACTACATTCCTTTCAGAGAGACGCGACGTGAGGAAGAGCGCCGACAAGCCGATAACGCCGATGCGGACGCCAAGAAAGCCCCCTACGACCGGTAGCCGACGCGAGCACTTCGACAACATTCACCTCAGAGAGACGCGACGTCAAGAAACAGCGCCGACAACCTGAAAATGCCCAAGCGGACGCTAAAATGTCCCCTACGACCGGTAGCCGACGCGGGCACCTCAACGAAATTTACCTCGGAGTAACACGAAGCAGACGTTGGTAAGGTCGCACAGAACGGAAGCACCGACCACGCCATGCAGGAGCGAGGTAAATAAGAAAGTATCGTTGGAGAGAGCAGCACCTACAGCCGCACGCGCGTCCGGGCGTCCGGAACAACCCTGCAAGATGGTGTCGGCCGCCCAATGTTGCGGCACTCGTTTAGCGGATTTTCACCGTTGCCAGATAATTTGAAAGGGGTAACCTCAAACCAGGCGGTAACTGACGTACCCTCGACCTGGTGCATTTTTGGATTGCCCTCTCTCTCTCAGGAAGTTTATTTATTTATTTATTCATGGTACCTCAAAGGCCCAATTAAGGGCATTTTGGATTGCCCGCTGACACAGGGTACGCAACCGCCAAGGGTATGGGCGAAAAGGCTTAAAAACGGACGTCGTGCATGAGTTAGTTCCGAGTGCTCCTTTTACCGTGCTGCAATTTCCGAAAATCTACGCTTGTCTGGCTACCACTGCGTGGTCGTCGGATGGATAAATAATTTTAAAAAGCATAAGAAGAATAGCAGAAAGTGTGCCATGAGCACAAGAAGCTGCAGCGCGAGTGTGGTTGCAATGTCATCGAGCTTCACATTTTCCCCAAGAATCCTTATTTATGAAGTCAGTCGATTGCCGGCTTGAATCGCGAGAGATTCGTATCAGACTCAACGTCACGTTTAAGCTCACGACCACTTCGTCTACGACAAGAGGACCGATTTTAATTCCCGGTGCAGGCGGTCCAATTAGGTTATCACTGGAAGCCCCATGGTATGTGAAAGGTATGAAAAAGTCTACATGCCACCACTCAAGATGGAGCTATCAAATGCCGAGAGCTTACCTGCATAGACTACATTAAACTTCTCATATATACTTCGCTGTGGAAACTCAATCAAAACACCCCGCCGTCTATGTCGTCGTTCTCTCGAGGAGGCAAGGTGATGGCCTGTGAGTAGCCAGCTGGATTCCACCGGACAAGCTCCAACCAAGTTATTGCAGCCCACCATAGCCAAGTCTAGCCAAGTTCCCCCCATACCCACACCGTTGCCTACCCAGATAGCTGTGCTGCCAGAACTAGCCGGTATTTCTTTTTTTAAGCCGTTAGACGGCGTCGTCGGCGCCACAATTCTCAAGATGGCGGCGCCGTTAAAGAAAAGGTCTATAGACGTTTCCACTGTTTACAAAAATCACAGTCCAGAACGCGCACGTTCGTCGCTTCGGAAAGCGAGCAAATCACGCGCCATACGCACGAACACTGAAAATGGAACCTGCCAAGTGTCCTTTCTTGGAAAGGTCTAGAGGCTGTTGTGGAGACTCGTCAACGCCCGCTTCAGTGGCTCGGCATCTCGGTAAGACAAGAGAAGGGCGGCTATTAGCCCCGAGAGCGAACACAAGCGTCGCTGTGGTCGGCCTTCCACGATTGGCCGAACGCTGACTATGACGTAAGAAAGGGGATTATCATCGACGGAAATAAGAGGAATGAAAGAAATTTAATTTTGACGGTGTTGGCAGTGTTCCTTTAAGAGCGCAATGATTTCAAGCTTCCACCATGCTATTTACAAACACCATCGAACTTGTTGTCTGCAAGGTAATGACGTAAGAAGGGGGAACCATAAGAGGGCGCCACCACAACTTCTCGCCGCTAATGGCGGCTCAATGAACGTTGATCTGGCGCGTGTGTAAAGCGTCTTTTCGCGCCAACTCCAGGGCGCCGCCATGGATGGATGAATGGATGAATACGGCTGAGCCCTTTGGATCGGGCGGTAGCTTACGCCACCTAATCATTTTGTCTTACCCTTTAAGCTTAGAATATTTAAATGTGAAAACTATATTCACTCCGCACTGAAAAGAAAGTGAGGCTATAAATCCCCCTTGCCATCAGTTAATAAGAAAATGCCTAGTTTTCTCTCGCTTTCTGACACCATTCACTTAATCTTTGCTTGGTAATCTCTACTGTCTTGAAATCCACTTTTCCTTCGCTGTCTCTAAAACCCAATGACTTTATTAAATCTATGTTGTCTTCGGTATGCTTAGGGTGAAGCCCTTTACAGTAGAGTATCAAGTGCTCAGTAGAGCACTATATAGCTCCTTCGGAGCAGAGTAGCGCAATCTAGAACGCCGTCTCTCGGCGACTAGCGGCGAACGCCCGGAGGTTCTCCGGTCAGAAATGCATGGGGAACGTGAGAAAATCGTTGTTTCTTCTGTTGTGGAGATGTACGGAACGACAATAGTTTTTGACATAATAAAGGAACATTTTAGAATCATTTGCGCCGAGTTTTGTGCCAAGTAAGGACGTAATTTGTTTTTAAAAATTGCACGAGCGGCATCATGCAGCAGACGACGCGGCAACGTCACAGCGTCCACGTGACCCGCTCCGGCCAACCCAAAGAGCCCATCTCCGCTGCGTGCAAAAATCGTCTGCTTCAAACGCCGTTGACTTGGAAATTGCCTTCTCAAAATTTGCACACGCACCCGATATTATTAAAACTTTGATAAAGTGTTTAGTGCATTACCAACTTCACGACAGACTAATTTTGAAAAGTGTGAACTCGCCGTTTATTTTTTAATTAGCCCTGTTGCGTCGATCTCCATGTATTCTCCCATAGGGCGGGCCGCCTCCTGGAACCCTGAGTACCACGTGACTCGCGCCGAGCTGCTCTGTCGGCCATGTTGTCGGCAAAACACGCGGATCAAAGGATTGCGCTACTCTGCTCCGTAGGAGCTATATATTGCTCTAGTGCTCAGCCGTCTCGTCCTCCTCTCCACAAGCAGCGCACACTGTGTCCATTTCCTGGTACTTCGCTCTGTATGTTCTGGTTCGCAAAACACCTGTCCTTGCCTCAAACAACAATGAGCTTCCCCTAGAATTGTCATAAATGCTTTCTTTGGCAATAACTGTTTTGTTTAATCTATAGCCTTCCAGAGCCTTCTTTGTCTGCATTCCCTCTAGCCACCGATCTCTTTCTGTGGCCTTAACTTTCTTCTTAAAGGGGCCCTGCAAGGACTTTTTTACTGGTTTTTATTTTGCACCAAACCTGAGCGCACTGAACGTTGTAACTTAGTGAAACTTTTATTTTCTCGAAATTCGCTTTATTTTAAAAGTTATAGGCAAATTAAAATTACAAAAACAAGCAAAAACTAACCTCCCTCATGACGTCCTTGGTTTCTTGAGTGGCCATGAGGAGGGGTAGTGGGCTCACCGCGAGCGCTCACGGCTGCCGCACTCCGTGTCGACGGCGCAAGAGGGCGCCACTAAAGCATGCTTTGGATAGGCTGTATGCAGCGGGCAGCCGGGGCGGCTCTCATTGCATTTGCTGCGCGATTAAACACTAATTCGGCATGACACTTCATTGGCCACAAACGACAGCAAACACGGGGTAAAGATCAGTTCAGAATGGGAGCCACTTCGCGCTGTCATACCGCGAAACGGCCAAACCCCAAAACAAAGCTTCTAGCCGAAGGCCTTCGGAACGCTCGGAGCTGGTCGGATCATCCTGTCCATACGACCGCAGCGCCGCCGCGTACATCCGGGACCTTTCCGTGTCGGCGCGTGATCCCACTACTGCTTTCTAGTGTGCGCCGCCTTTTCCACCGCTCGGTGGCGGGTATGTCGACGGGTCATTTCTCGTTTCCGTACTTTATAAACTGCATTCGTTTCTTTTCTGATCTAAGATACTGAACAAAAACTACTTTTATAAATAATTGAAACGGTTCGCGCAACTTATATTTTGTAGTTCGACTAAAAAGAAGCTTTTAGAGGCTCTGACCAGTAGTAAGCCCAGGACCAAAGACGTCACATTTTGCGCGCTTTCGGTACCGGGGGTCGCCCTCGTCGGTGGAGGAGGTTTCTGCGTCATCCGGTTAAAATATGACGCACTGATATTTAGTTACTCTCTCCGTGCCCGCTGGCTTGCCCGAACTTCAAGAGACGTGGAAACCGCAAAAAAGGTAGACGCTTAAATATGATTGCAGGGCCCCTTTAACTGAGACCTGCTCTTCCGTAACCGCACTATAGCCTAAAAACTTTCCTCTTAATTTCCTAGTGCGCTGTCTCCATTTTGTGTCTATACTCCTCATGTATAAATAGCTGAAAACCTTTCGTGCCCATTGCTCCCCACCCATTTGCCTCAACCGATCCTCAAATTCTATCTTGCTCACAGCTTCCCTGCCCTCAAATGACGCCCATCCCATGTCTCCTTGTACTCCCTGGTTTGGTGTTTTGCAATGTGCCCCCAAAGCCAGCCTACCTACTCCACGCTGTTTTATTTCTAGTCTTGCATGCACTTCGGATTTCATGCATAGCACTGCGTTTCCAAAAGTCAAGCCAGGCACCATGACCCCTTTCCAAATCTCTCTCACCACCTTATATCTGTTGTAATTCCAAAGTGCTCTATTTTTCATTACAGCCGCATTTCTGTTGCCCTTACCTATTATATACTTTTCATGCTCACTGAGATATTCTGCACCACCACATTCCTAGATACTTGTATTTACTAGCTCTCTCAACTGTAATATTCTGTATCTTCAGTCTCTCAACATCATCATTGTTAAAAATCATGACTGCTGATTTTTCACTACTGAATTCTAAACCTAATTCCTCTCCTTCCCTACCACAGATGCTCATTAATTCCTGCAAATCTATCCTGTTGTTAGCCATTAGTACAATATCATCCGCATATATCAGTCCCGGTAAGGATTGCTGAACTGTTTGGCCTAGCTTACTGTACGAAAGGTCAAATCCAAGCCCACTCTTCTCTAGTCTATCCTCCAATCCTCTCAGATACAACATAAACAGCAAAGGCGATAACGGGCACCCCTGCCTAAGGCCTCGTCCTATCTCTATTTTCCCCGTTGCCTTTCCTTCCCATGTTATAATCACCTTATTATCTTTGTAAATGTTCCTTAATATTGCTGTTAGTCCTTCATCTAGGTTTAAGCTCTCCACTATGTCCCACAGAGTTTTTTGGTTCACATTGTCATAGGCACCCTTGATATCCAGAAATGCCAGCCAGAGCTGTCTGTTTTCTTTTTGCGCTATTTCTATACACTGTGTTAGAGAAAATATATTGTCTTCCAACCTTCTTTGTTTCCGAAACCCGTTCTGTAACTCGCCCAGTATGCCCTCGCAATCTACCCATTCCTCCAGTCTGTTCTTTATAATCTGCATTACCAACCTGTAAATAACTGGTGTCACGGTTATGGGACGATAATTCCTAATGTCAGATTTATCTCCCTTTCCCTTATATATCATACTCATCCTACTAAGCCTCCATTCATCTGGAATATTTCCTTTTGTTACCATAGTGCTCACTACCTCCCTTAGTTTTGCCTTAGATTTAGGACCCAAATTCTTCACCAGCTTGATTGGGATACCATCTGTGCCATGTTTATCTACGCTCGCGCCACCACGCGGAAAGAACTGGCAGGCAGGAGGGGGGGGGGGGGGGGGGGGGGGGGGGGGCTGCGTTGGCGGCGTTGCTTTGGGGAGCTGGATGCGGCAGGCTGTCCGAATGTACCGACACATCGTGAAAGATGTCTTCACCAGAAGCCTCCGCTGCCCGTTCTTCAACAGGGAAGATGTCGTGAACATTCGAGAACCCATCTCGATCAAGAAAACAAGGGAAAACCTTTCTTGTCTTAGATGTTCTCGGTGTCTGCTGACCCTTAACATCCGCGTTTCAGTCCGGGTTCATTGCGTAGTAAATATTTCGCTACCGCTTTCTTGTAGCTTTCAAATGCTTGATTGTTGGCTTCTCGTATACGACATTACATTCGTGGCACGTTTGAGACCGATTTTCGCGATCTACTTGCCCTTCTGCGGCAGCGCGGCTCTGCCGAGCCTAAACCGAAACCGAAACGAAGGTACCATTCGTAGCTAGCGTACGTACGTACACAACGTAAACGACCTGCCGACTGATCACGGAGAAGTGACCACCTCTGTTGTATCCATCACGCACGCCAAACGTACGCATAGAAAAAAATTCGTTGCTACACTGGCACTCACTCTTGAGTTCTTGCTCGGAGTGAATTAAGTTTTTTCTTCTGCGTGCGGCTGTCCATTCTTGCCGAGAAGCTGCATGGGACGGAAACTTGTGGAAGCCGTAGACGTCGCATCCGCACTCGCTTCTTAGGCAATTGTGTGACGGGCAGTGGATGTCCAAAAGAACCCTACGCTTCCTCTGGTTGTTCGTACAACCAACAACTGCACAGTGCCGTCCGGACGAATTGCTCTGATACATTACACGGCGGTAAACAAGACCGACGCCGGCAACGTGCTAGTACTGGGAAAGGTCGCGGTCTATCGCCCCCCCCCCCCCCCCCCCACACACACACACACACACACGCTGCGAGCGTCTGGGTTCGAAACTATTAATTGCCAGTTCTAAAGGATGGTACTTACTTGAAGTGGGAGCTGTAATTCTACGAGGTACCAGGAGACACTTACTATCGGGCAACGAAGCAGGGTGCCTGTGGGGGCGGAGTCTGGGAACGCTACTGATTAATATTGTGACAGGAGATCAGTTATGATAACAGACGAAACTTCGACTCGTTTGTTCAGAAGTGATATTTTATTAGCCCTCGTTACAGCATACCAAAGATCTTAGGCAGTGAAATTCACATCAGGCAGGCTCGTGCGTCGTAGTCAAATGAGCGCAGTTCACCTTATGTTGTACCGCAGCGAAGGCTAGAAGCGCGAGCTCATAGCGTTGGCAGCTGCCCTTGGTGCACGAGAGCTTGTGCCGCCGAGGTGTGCCATAGAGCAAGGAGCTCGCGCTTGTAGCCTTCCCTGCGGTACAACACAAGGCGAAACAGAGTATAAGAAGTATTCACTGGCGGCCATAGCTGTGTGCGCGACTGCTGAGCGCGTGCTGATGCCCAGTTAAAAATAACCATTGAGAACCATTGGAATTTCAATTGGTACCAGTTGTTTCCAACTGGTTCCATTGGAAGTTCAATTGATGCCAATTGTAACTAGTTGGATCCAATTGACAATAAGTAAACAATTGGTTGTGTCAGTTGGTTACAATTGGAAGTTCAATTGATGTCAATTGTAACTAGTTGGACCCAATTGGCAGTAAGTAAACAATTGGTTATGCCAGTTGGTTCCAATTGGAAGTTCAATTGATGCCAATTGTAACTAGCTGGATCCAATTGGCATTAAGTAAACAATTGGTTGTGCCAATTGGTACCAATTACAAGTTCAGTTGGCACCGATTGTAAAGTGGAATTCAACTGGCATTAAGATGAACAATTAGTTATGCGAATTGGGACGAAAATGTCTAGTTGATTATCCCAACTCAAACTGTACTTTTCAATTGGCACCTGATACATAATTGTACCTTCAGTTCGCTTTTATTGGTTATTTCATTTATATTAGGTAATGTTTGATTAAAGTCGTCTGGAGAAAACATTGTACATATTTTTTTTTGGCAGCCCACTTAAAATACCCATTGGGTACATTTAGAATATCAATGGGTACCAATCGTAATCGTATTTTCGTTGAGTATTTAATAATCCCAAAATCAATAGAAATAAATAAGTTGCAAATAGTAAATAATTTTATTGGAATTTAACCCAATCATGGGGTGTACTAATTATAGCACTTGCACATATTTTTTTTTTTTTTTAAATCTCGAAATGAGGAAAACTTGTGCATGTAAATTAAATATGTGAGGATTTTTTTTTTCTTACTATCCCGGTGTAATTTTTTTTTTTTTTAAGTTTTGCCAAAATAGGCGGGAATGGTTGAAAGAGTCTGTACACACTGGGCAAGATGGCGGCCGCGAAGAAGCGAGCAAGCACATGGTAGCAATCGCACTGATGGCACGTTGGCATCTTTGGCATGGTTAATTCAAGAAAGTTCTGTTGTTTTATTGCTGCGAGTGCTGAATAGTACGGTGATCATTACTTCATTGGGCCTGCCACTTCGTTGGAGCGCGACGGATGGATAGCAAACGGTTATGGGGTCAAGGTAAGGACACTTCTTTGTTTCTTTTCTTAGTGCTTGCTGCATTGAAAATTGGCAATTTCGGATTAATAAATATGTCGAGACACCTTTAGCTTTATGGTCAGTACAGGGTAGGAGCCTGAAGGAATGAAACTTTACAGAAGAAACTTTTCTGAGCTATCAGTTTGAAAGTCTACCCAGTTTATTCAGATGCCTGTGCGAAACAAAAAAAAAAGTGTTAGCCACAGATTTAGAGTTGTCTGATTGAACACTTATAAAGCGATTGTTTGGAAATTTTAAATGAGGATTAGTGTCTCCGAAATTCCCTAAAATAACACTAGCAGGTCCTGAAACTTTGGGGTCTATACTACATGAACGATTGACAAGAAACGCTACCGGGATGCAACACGTTGGTCATTGAAATTTTCAGAAAATTGCTTCTACGTTTGGAATCAAATCACTATGTTCCAAAACTTTGGCATGTTGCACCAAAGGCTGGGGTTACGTATCTGGCGAAGTTTGAGCGCGCCCCGATCCGTATATATTTGCGGTGAGAAAAACACTATTTTCTTTTATAGCGGAAAGACGCAGTACATTGGAAACTTGTTTTTGGAAAACTGAATGTCGCTTTAGAGCTGGAGCTAAAGCTTTCGCTGGAAAACCTTATTAAAATAGAGGAGACACCAGAAATTTGTCTCTCAAACCGCTGTAACTATGCAGTATGTGCAACTATGCTGTAAATGCTGCAACTATGCAGTATATGTATAGTTACAGCATAGTAACTGCCCTAACCCCTTGCAGCAGAGAATGCCTCAGTGGCTCATAGGAAACAGCTAGTCGTTGAGTATCTGAAGCATGGAATCGGACTTAGTCAACATGGTCACAGTTCTTTTTCTTTGCAACATAAAAATACATGCTCCTAGTTATCTAATACCAGAATTTGCTTATCGATTATGGATGTACTGCACATATTGCCGAATGCTCTCCTTCAAGCAATATAGAATTTTAGTGTATCCATATTTCTGACCAGTCCAAAATGCCGCTTGTAAAGCCTTGTCGGGTGGCTTTGGCCGCCTTTTTGCTGCAGCATTGAAGACTTGATTTCTAAATAAATAAGCAGTCATGTTTTATGAAGGGAAAACGTCATTGTTCTTATCGCAAGCTAAATATGACGACTTATATGGGCAATGTAGTAATTTAACCTGCATTGGTGCTCCTAGGAAAGCTGCAGAGGAAAAACTGGACCAGGAGGAAACTACTGAACCAACTGGGCAACGCCTGAAGAACAGGACGACGGCCAAGCAAGAGGAGGCCGAATGAGTGAATCTCTTAATTGCAATAAAAATCCCCCAAAAAAATCTTTCTACTAGTGTTTCAGTGTCCATTTATCACAAACGGTTTTCCCAATTGGTTCCAATTGACAATGCTCAATTGGGTATCAACAATGGACTTCTTCCAAAACCGACGCGCCCCATTGCGACAAAATACCACGCAGTGCACTCTGGGAACTAGTTGGCCACTCAGTTTCGGTTTCGACTGAGCAGCTTCATCTCATGCTATCACGCCGCGATCGAGCGCGCTGCTTGCGTTTTCGATTATCTGACTTTTCACGAACGTACTGTACATTACACTCATTTTCGAGCGATACAAAACGAAGACCGGGGCATTTTCCTTGGTTCCCGAAACACCGGGTATTATGAGTGCGTATGCAAACGTAGTAAGAGGAGGTGGCTTAGTCACCTGACCCCACGAGTGCATCTTTGAGTTCAATTTCAATAATCCCGTCGGGGGGGGGGGGGGGGGGGGGGGGGGAGGAGGAAGGAGGGGGGGGGAGGGGTACCAGTGAACTACAACTGAAATTGGTCACCTGAAGCCTTACACATATTTTATTTGTCAAACGTCCGCTTCTTGTTACTTCATTGGGCGAAAAGCAAGCCGCATTCTCACAGGAATATCAAAGTTGAGCCCAGCGTTGAGGCATGAACTTTTAAGGAAACGCAGTTAATTCGACTTCACTACTGCACAAAGGTTACTATGATGTCTTCCTCGTGTCATCATATATCTCCCACTCAAATTTATTCTGATAGAAGATTGAGTTTTCGCAAACGCTAAGATCGGCTAGCTACGACGGATGCCCGAACAAGCGTCCCCTACTCCTCGCGAAGCCTTTTTGGAGGAGCTTTTACTGACGCCCAAGATCTGTACCTGAAAGGTGTGTCTGAAATTATCTCGGCATACTCAGGCAGGAAAAAAGCAAACACATAACAAATATTATGGTCATTAGCAACCGTCAAACGCGCTTTGAATAATTTCGTTCGTTTGGCGCACCGCAGGGGTTCATGCCCGTCCGGAGCACTTCCGGCGAACGGTGCGACATTCTTCACACAAGTGCTCGACCTTTGCTTTCTTAAAACGGTTTGTATGTGCGAATGTGCCTATATGATTGCAGGATAACTTTATGCGCATACGCGATGTTGAATATTAGTGGAATGCAAGCGGGTGGGGACTTCACTTCGTGCAGTGCTGCGGGTCAGTACAGATTAGAGATAAGTGTGTTAAAATTGAGCTTTTGCGCCTCCGAGTTTTACCTCGCGTACTCAGGCGTATTAAGAAAAACAGTACTTGCAAAAAGTAATATTTCGTCAATGTACGCACGAAACAAACAAACTTCCTGATGAACAACACTAATGTAAAGGCGCGAGCTCGATGTATGCATACTTATTGGTTGCTACAGCTTGTTGATTCGTACAGAAGCAATATCCCCGAGCTTCGCAGCGTCGAGATTCCCAGCACTGGCTCGTCCACATACCTCGATCGGAACGCTAACAGAAAGGCTCAAGTACAAAAATACAACAAGCATGTGTTAACACAAGCTATACGTCTCGGGCTTGTGCTAAAGCTTCGAGGTCTGGCCATTTAGGTTAGTTTAGGGACCACAAGTGACGCTCTCGGGACCAGAAAACATGAGATGACGGCCGTTAATAGTCCACGCTCTGTGTATAATCTCTTGTCGACGTGTCGATCGAAACCGAAACCATGCCACTCTCCTCCCTGGCCAACTAGTTCCCAGAGTGCAACGCGCGCCGCGTTGCATGCAGGGCTTTATGGAACTAGTCTATTGACACCAACTGGGATTTTTTCAATGAGGAGTCCGAAATCACAAACGGTTTTCCCAATTGGTACCAATTGGCAATGCTCAATTGGGTTTCGACAATTGGAACCAATTGGGATTTTTTCAATGAGGAGTCCGAAATCACAATGAGTTTTCCCCATTGGTTCCAATTGTCAGCAACCAATTGGACTCAATGGACATTTTTAACTGGGTAGCTTCCAGGGTGCTTTTTCAACCTGCATTCCACACCGTCAAAATGGCCGGTCTTAGCAGCCTACTAATGGGGAGAGAGGGGAGAGTCTGCTCTCGCTGTAGCAACGTCCACAGTGCTAAGGAGAGGACAAGACCGGAAGCCGCGTACCCCGTGGCGCGTCATGCGCACGTGACCCGGGAAACATTGTATTAGTTGAGGTCAACGTTACTAAAACACTCAGTTGGGAAACTGCCATAGAGACTGCCTTCAAAAAGTGTCTCCGATGTGTCCTCCAGCACCGAGCTAATGACGAACACAACGCCACGATTTTTTCCCGCAGCGGCCATTCGAGGAACCGCACGTCACTTCTATTTTGGCTTTAAAGGGGCCCTGCAATGACTTTTTTTACTGGTTTTTAATTTGCACCGAACCTGAGCGCACTGAACGTAGTAACTTAATGAAGCTTTTCTTTTCTCAAATTTTGCTTTATTTTAAAAGTTATAGGCAAATTAGAATTACAAAAACAAGCAAAAAATAACCTCCTTCATGACGTCGTAGGTCCTGACTTGAGTGGCCGAGAACTAGAGGAAGAGTAGTGGGCTCATCGAGCGTTCACGGCTGCCGCACTCCATGTCGACGGCTCGAGAGGGCGCCACTAAAGCATGTGTTGGATAGGCTGTATGAAGCGGGCGGCCGGGGGCGGCTCGCATCGCATTTGCTGCGCGATTAAAGACTAACTCGGCATAACACTTCATTGGCCGCAAACGACAGCAAACACGGGGTAAAGATCAGTTCAGAACGGGAGCCACTTCGCGCTGCCATACCGCCAAAGGGCCAAATCGCCAACCAAGCCCGCGCCGAAGGCCTTCGGAACGCTCGGAAGCGGTCGGATGCTCGAGCCGGTATACGATCGCAGCGCCGCCGCGTACATCCAGGATTTTTCTACGCTGGCCGTTCGTCGGGGCTTCATCCAATACCACCTAGGTGGTATTGCTTCATCCCACTAGCCCTTTCTAGTATGCGCGTTTTTTCCGCCGCTTGGTGGCGGGTATGTCGACGGGTCATTTCTTGTTTCCGTACTTTGCAAACTGCATTTGTTTCTTTTCTGATCTAAAATACTGAACAAAAACTACTTTCATACATAATTGAAACGGTTCGCGACACTTATATTTTGTATCTCGACTAACAAAAAAGCTTTTAGCGGCTCTGACCAGTAGTAAGCCCAGGACCAAAGACGTCACATTTCGCGCGCTTTCGGCAACGTGGGTCGCCGTCGTAGGCGGGGGAGGTTTCCGCGTCGTCCGGTTAAAATATGACGCACTGATATTTAGTTACTCTCTCCATGCCCGCTGGCTTTCCCGAACCCCAAGGGACGTGGAAACCTCGAAAAATGCAGACGCTTAAATATGATTGCAGGGCACCTTTAATCGGCCATTTTGGGCCCAGAACAGATACAGTGGAAGAGGTTACAACAGCGTCACCCCCGTCTCCCCGGCGGACGCGCCGCGTCTTGCTACCGAAGTTAAAATGCACCTAGGTCGGGACGCGAAAAAGAAAGGTCGGGACCCGAAACGTGGAAGAAAGGTCGGGACCCGAAAACGCCGATGCGGACGCCAAAAAGCCCCCTACGACCGCTAGCCGGCGCCAGCACTTGGACTACATTCCTTTCAGAGAGACGCGACGTGAGGAAAGAGCGCCGACAAGCCGATAACGCCGATGCGGACGCCAAGAAAGCCCCCTACGACCGGTAGCCGACGCGAGCACTTCGACAACATTCACCTCAGAGAGACGCGACGTCAAGAAACAGCGCCGACAACCTGAAAATGCCCAAGCGGACGCTAAAATGTCCCCTACGACCGGTAGCCGACGCGGGCACCTCAACGAAATTTACCTCGGAGTAACACGAAGCAGACGTTGGTAAGGTCGCACAGAACGGAAGCACCGACCACGCCATGCAGGAGCGAGGTAAATAAGAAAGTATCGTTGGAGAGAGCAGCACCTACAGCCGCACGCGCGTCCGGGCGTCCGGAACAACCCTGCAAGATGGTGTCGGCCGCCCAATGTTGCGGCACTCGTTTAGCGGATTTTCACCGTTGCCAGATATTTTGAAAGGGGTAACCTCAAACCAGGCGGTAACTGACGTACCCTCGACCTGGTGCATTTTTGGATTGCCCTCTCTCTCTCAGGAAGTTTATTTATTTATTTATTTATTTATTCATGGTACCTCAAAGGCCCAATTAAGGGCATTTTGGATTGCCCGCTGACACAGGGTACGCAACCGCCAAGGGTATGGGCGAAAAGGCTTAAAAACGGACGTCGTACATGAGTTAGTTCCGAGTGCTCCTTTTTACCGTGCTGCAATTTCCGAAAATCTACGCTTGTCTGGCTACCACTGCGTGGTCGTCGGATGGTTAAATAATTTTAAAAAGCATAAGAAGAATAGCAGAAAGTGTGCCATGAGCACAAGAAGCTGCAGCGCGAGTGTGGCTGCAATGTCATCGAGCTTCACATTTTCCCCAAGAATCCTTATTTATGAAGTCAGTCGATTGCGGGCTTGAATCGCGAGAGATTCGTATCAGACTCAACGTCACGTTTAAGCTCACGACCACTTCATCTACGACAAGAGGACCGATTTTAATTCCCGGTGCAGGCGGTCCAATTAGGTTATCACTGGAAGCCCCATGGTATGTGAAAGGTATGAAAAAGTCTACATGCCACCACTCAAGATGGAGCTATCAAATGCCGAGAGCTTACCTGCATAGACTACATTAAACTTCTCATATATACTTCGCTGTGGAAACTCAATCAAAACACCCCGCCGTCTATGTCGTCGTTCTCTCGAGGAGGCAAGGTGATGGCCTGTGAGTAGCCAGCTGGATTCCACCGGACAAGCTCCAACCAAGTTTTTGCAGCCCACCATAGCCAAGTCTAGCCAAGTTCCCCCCATACCCACACCGTTGCCTACCCAGATAGCTGTGCTGCCAGAACTAGCCGGTATTTCTTTTTTTAAGCCGTTAGACGGCGTCGTCGGCGCCACAATTCTCAAGATGGCGGCGCCGTTAAAGAAAAGGTCTATAGACGTTTCCACTGTTTACAAAAATCACAGTCCACACGTGTTAAATCACAGTCCAGAACGCGCACGTTCGTCGCTTCGGAAAGCGAGCAAATCACGCGCCATACGCACGAACACTGAAAATGGAACCTGCCAAGTGTCCTTTCTTGGAAAGGTCTAGAGGCCGTTGTGGAGACTCGTCAAAGCCCGCTTCAGTGGCTCGGCATCTCGGTAAGACAAGAGAAGGGCGGCTATGGCGGCTCAATCTGGCGCGTGTGTAAAGCGTCTTTTCGCGCCAACTCCAGGGCGCCGCCATGGATGGATGAATGGATGAATACGGCTGAGCCCTTTGGATCGGGCGGTAGCTTACGCCACCTAGTCATTTTGTCTTACCCTTTAAGCTTAGAATATTTAAATGTGAAAACTATATTCACTCCGCACTGAAAAGAAAGTGAGGCTATAAATCCCCCTTGCCATCAGTTAATAAGAAAATGCCTAGTTTTCTCTCGCTTTCTGACACCATTCACTTAATCTTTGCTTGGTAATCTCTACTGTCTTGAAATCCACTTTTCCTTCGCTGTCTCTAAAACCCAATGACTTTATTAAATCTATGTTGTCTTCGGTATGCATAGGGTGAAGCCCTTTACAGTAGAGTATCAAGTGCTCAGTAGAGCACTATATAGCTCCTTCGGAGCAGAGTAGCGCAATCTAGAACGCCGTCTCTCGGCGACTAGCGGCGAACGCCCGGAGGTTCCAACTCCGGTCAGAAATGCATGGGGAACGTGAGAAAATCGTTGTTTCTTCTGTTGTGGAGATGTACGGAACGACAATAGTTTTTGACATAATAAAGTAACATTTTAGAATCATTTGCGCCGAGTTTTGTGCCAAGTAAGGACGTAATTTGTTTTTAAAAATTGCACGAGCGGCATCATGCAGCAGACGACGCGGCAACGTCACAGCGTCCACGTGACCCGCTCCGGCCAACCCAAAGAGCCCATCTCCGCTGCGTGCAAAAATCGTCTGCTTCAAACGCCGTTGACTTGGAAATTGCCTTCTCAAAATTTGCACACGCATCCGATATTATTAAAACTTTGATAAAGTGTTTAGTGCATTACCAACTTCACGACAAACTAATTTTGAAAAGTGTGAACTCGCCGTTTATTTTTTAATTAGCCCTGTTGCGTCGATCTCCATGTATTTTCCCATAGGGCGGGCCGCCTCCTGGAACCCTGAGTACCACGTGACTCGCGCCGAGCTGCTCTATCGGCCATGTTGTCGGCAAAACACGCGGATCAAAGGATTGCGCTACTCTGCTCCGTAGGAGCTATATAGTGCTCTAGTGCTCAGCCGCCTCGTCCTCCTCTCCACAAGCAGCGCACACTGTGTCCATTTCCTGGTACTTCGCTCTGTATGTTCTGGTTCGCAAAACACCTGTCCTTGCCTCAAACAACAATGAGCTTCCCCTAGAATTGTCATAAATGCTTTCTTTGGCAATAACTGTTTTGTTTAATCTATAGCCTTCCAGAGCCTTCTTTGTCTGCATTCCCTCTAGCCACCGATCTCTTTCTGTGGCCTTAACTTTCTTCTTAAAGGGGCCCTGCAAGGACTTTTTTACTGGTTTTTATTTTGCACCAAACCTGAGCGCACTGAACGTAGTAACTTAGTGAAACTTTTATTTTCTCGAAATTCGCTTGATTTTAAAAGTTATAGGCAAATTAAAATTACAAAAACAAGCAAAAACTAACCTCCCTCATGACGACCTTGGTTTCTTGAGTGGCCGTGAACTAGAGGAGGGGTAGTGGGCTCATCGCGAGCGCTCACGGCTGCCGCACTCCGTGTCGACGGCGCAAGAGGGCGCCACTAAAGCATGCTTTGGATAGGCTGTATGCAGCGGGCAGCCGGGGCGGCTCTCATTGCATTTGCTGCGCGATTAAACACTAATTCGGCATGACACTTCATTGGCCACAAACGACAGCAAACACGGGGTAAAGATCAGTTCAGAATGGGAGCCACTTCGCGCTGTCATACCGCGAAACGGCCAAACCCCAAAACAAAGCTTCTAGCCGAAGGCCTTCGAAACGCTCGGAGCTGGTCGGATCATCCTGTCCATACGACCGCAGCGCCGCCGCGTACATCCGGGACCTTTCCGTGTCGGCGCGTGATCCCACTATGGTGGCTAGAGGGGGAGGTGGCGCCAGCGCCTATTCGCCGCGGAGAAAAGAGCGCGTCTTCAGTTCATGCCGCTGCCACTGGCGACCGCTGTGGCGCACCTGTCGGCTCTTCGACGGCGTGCAGGCAGGCGTGCACGGACCTGCTCGGACCGCAGTGGCTGAGAGACTGAGATCATACCTCGCTTCTTCCGTACTCGGTTGGTTTCATCGGGGCCTCGGCGCCTCGGTCGCCTCGAAATCGCATTTGTTGCTTTACGGTCATCCGCTGTTTCGAAAGTTGTGCACGCAGCATCGACTCATCGCCGGCATTGCGTTCCTGACATGTGACTGTAAGTGCTGTTTTATTCTGCGCAAATGGCACCGGCACCGGGTGTGAAAGTGAAAAAGGCTACGCAAACTCACTGCTTCGCCCCGGGCTGTACATCAGGGTATGTGTCGTCGAGGCAATCTGGTCGGCGAGTATCCCTGTTTGCCGCGCCGAAGGACCCGGAACGTTTTGAAGCCTGGCAGCGAGCAATCCCTCGTGCTGACAAAACTCGACGCGCGCTCAGTGCTTTGTGATCTGCATTTTGATGAACAGTTTATCGTGCGGGTTTTCACGCACGTCATCAATGGTCAAACCGTGACAATCCCACGTGATCGCCCTGTTTTGACGAGTGATGCGATTCCGACCATTTTCCCCAACGTGCCATCGTACCTGTCGAAGAAGCCACCGCAGAAAAGGAAGTCAAAAACGTCGAGCTGCGGCTTGCCTTCGAAGACCCTCCGACCAGAAGCAAGTACATCTTTGCCTGTCGAGGTATGTGGGACGGATGCTGAAGTAAACCACTCAAGGGCAGCACCTCCTGTTGACTTGCCGCTAATCTCCGACCTCTGGAACTGCGAGCTACCAAGCCCCTACTGGGCTAAGCACCTTATTGCTGGAGCTGACAAAGTCACGGTCTTCACTGTGTGCGCTCTCGATGGCCAGAGCCTTTGTTTTGAAAAGGTGGTGTTGGTCACTGCTAATGACCAAGCCCTTCGTGCCACTGTGTTCGTTCAAGCCACCGAGGTGAAGAATGTTGAGCTGATCAATGTGGAGATGGCAGAAGAGCTGCTTCGGCAGGTGGATTCTTTGACTCCTTGCAAAGGCTTTGGTGAGAAAGGGGAGTTTCCCACAAATTCAAGGCGCAGGACCAAGGCCTGTGGTGGCAAGAATTTCAGTGCATCGTGCCCTGGAATTTCTCAAACGCCAGGGAAGCCTTGTCCACAGTGCAAGTACCTGAGGAAGCTGCTTCTCAACCAAGCTAGTTACAAGAAAAGAACCACGCAAGCCCGGGCTCGGACGCCTTCATACAAAACAAAGCTGAGGAACGCCCAGCTGAAAAGGTGCAGGGTCAGCATCTCGAAGCTAAAATCGAAAATACACAATCTGAAACGGAAAAGTGCGGAAACGGACACATCTGCATTCGAAGACAAGATAAAAACATGCCCGTTAAGCAGCAGCAGCAGATCAAGGCATGTCTTGCTGCATCAAGACGAAAAAGCACAAAAGGAATGAAGTACGAGGGTGAATGGGTGCTTGAGTGTGCTGTGATGTGTATGAAAAGCCCTCGCCTCTATGAGCACATTAGAAAAAACAAGATCATGATCTTGCCTTCTCGTACATCTCTGCGTCGCTACCTGAAGAGCTACAGGAGTGGCTTTGGTCTGAGTGAAAAGCTCTTTGCAGCTGTAGCAGAGAAGACCAGATCAATGAATTCTTTCAGTGCCATGGCGGCCTCCTGATTGACGAGATGAAGCTATCGGAGCACCTGAGACTTGCATCAGATGGAAACATTGAAGGTTTTGTTGATCTTGGCAAGTTAACACCAGAGAGTCAGAAGACTCTCGGATGTGATCACGGCCTTGTGATCATGTTCCAGCCTTTTACTGGCAAGTGGCACCAGATCCTTGGTGTGTTTGCCTCCCACAGTAATGTGAAGGCAGAAACTCTCACTCAAATTATCCTGGAGGCCGTGATCATGAGTGAGAATGCTGGACTCCACGTGGACTTTATCACTTGCGACGGAGCAGCCTGGAACAGAAGCACGTGGCGTTCGTTCGGCATATCCGGAACTAAAGACAAAACCGTCTGCAGGAGACAGCACCCCACTGATCCAGAACGGTTCCTTTATTTTGTGTCGGACTTTCCACACCTTGTAAAGTGCGTGAGGAACAGCTTTGTGCGGACAGGCCTGAAGACGCCAGAAGGGCATGCCACTGTTGACCATTTGGACTGTGCCCGTAAGTGTGATGAAAGACACGACACCACGCTGAAGGCTATGCCACATGTCAACAAGTCGGTCGTTCGGCCAAATGGCTTTGAGAAAATGAGAGTTAACTATGCCTTTCGGCTCTTCAGTGACGAAGCTCTCCGAGGTCTCTTTTTATATGAGGACGAGATTGAGAGACAACACGGAAGTGCAGCTGCCACTCTCAGCTTCGTCGAAAGGATGCGAATGCTCATTGAAGCCATGACGTCCAGGTGCAGTTCAGGCGCGCTCAGACCTGGAAATGTGCAAGAAGAGTGCATCAAGAGCTTCTTGGCTTATTTGGACAAATGGGAAGAAGCAGCAGGAGGACAAGGCTATCTGAGCCGCAGCACAGCTGAAGGACTGCGCGTCACACTGTCGAGCACCTTATCTCTGCTGAAGTATGTGACAAGCGAACTCCAATACCGCTACATAATGACATCCCGGATGAGCCAAGACGGGATTGAAAGACTCTTTGGCATTGTAAGGCAAATGTCGGGGTGCAATGACCACCCAACACCCAGCCAGTTCTTGATTTCCATCAACTGCCTGAGTTTCCAGAACCTGGCAAAATCACCACCTCATGGCAATGTGTCCAGTGGGCTTTTAAAGAGTCTCGTAGGGGTGGATGATGCAAAGGAGACACTGTCTCAGAAAAGAGTGGACGAGCTTCTGGACGTAGGAGACCTGACTGAGGCGTACAAGGTGCTTAGCGGTTGTGGTATTGAGCACACTGCAATGGTCACACAAGCCAGCGATTCAAGGCTCATCTTTTACATTGCTGGCTACGTCGCAAGAAAGAGCATCGTTGGTACAAAATGTGCTGAATGCTGTCATGAACTTCTTCAACGTAAAGACGGGCCTGCTCCAGCTTCAGCATGCCTCACCGCTGCGGTTGATAGGGGAGGTCTTGTGTACCCGTCAGCGAAGCTGAACGCGCTTGTGAGGTCACTTGAGAACACTTTTACGCACTGTTTTAGTGTGA
>JABSTQ010001567.1:0-35336 GCA_013358835.2 Ixodes persulcatus | reverse complement strand
GGCCCTCGAGTTTCGCTCGGCGTACAGGAAGTGCCTCATCGCAAATGTGCTGCCCTCGAGCCGTGGAAACTGTCAGGTCGACGGCACGGAGACGCTTCTTTTGAGCTCGTCGGACAAGCGCCAGCAAGGCCCAACAGCTGACACAAGCCAGGACGACGCCGACGCCACCTGGGTTGTAGGGTACAAGCCTCTCTCGGAGTTTGCCGAGAGCATTGTACAATACATTGCGGGCAATGTGGCCGTCCAGTTTGCAAAAGACGCAAAATGCCCGGACTGTGCAAGGATTGCACTTCTCACCACTGACAAATGTGACCTGGTGCGTGTCAAGGACAAGGGCGGTCTCCACAGTCCATCCCCAGACATCCTGCATCTCTGCACCACTGCCGAGAAGGTGCTTCGCAGAAACTTCGACACAGGGGCCAAGGGAGGGCGGAACTGGCTTCTCAGGCTGCAAACCGAGACATTGAGTATTGTCTCCTTGTCACCATCCTTCAAGAGGTTCGACCACCTGTTTGTTGCACAAACAATTGACAATCAATCTCACTTCTCTGTCATGCTCAAGAAGATGCTGGCACACTACTTTCAGCTGAGGATTCACCACATGTGCCGGCAGCAAAGTGCCGAGGAAAGGGGAGTGCCCGTCCGGCAATACTTCAACAAGCTCGTGCTCTTTCGTGGACAATAACGAAACCTGTGCTACATTTGCCATCTGAGCCTGGCTTCTGTTTGCATAACGCCAGTTATGAAGACGTGGTGCCACATATCAAAAGACTTGGCTCCTCACGACAAGAATCGTCTAGTTTCTTTCCAACTCCCGACTTTTTTTCATTTTGTTTATCTATTTTAAGTACCCTAAGAGCCCTGGGGTTCGAGTATTGCATAATGGAGTGATTTAATAAAATATTGAGGTTAATATGTCACGAAATGAGTCAATGTCTTGGAGGGAAACGGTGGCTTCCGACAGGCCATTAAAGTCGACAGGCCTGTTGAGAGAAACAGTGATCAATGCGAGGGAATATCCGATGCGGTGGCAAGATGAATGAATCATGCAGGAATTAAAACCTATGAAGGGGACAAAGTTTACTAATATGCCTACATGAACACAGGGGAGTTTGTAAAAAAAAAACTGCATTTAAGTTCAGTGATGCTAGCAAACCTAAAATGTAGAATAAAGCGAGTACTAGCCCGATTCTGAACCAAATCCGGATTGGATGAGAGCTATTTAACGTGTGGGTCCCAGGCCGAGGATGCATATTCTAGTTTTGGTCGCACTATTTCAACATAAGCAAGGCAGTTGACAGATGAAAAATCCAGACGGAGGTTACGGCATAAGAAATCAAGGATGCGCTTTGAATCAGAAAACAGGGCATTCCAGAGAAGGTAGCGAGAGAAATGTACAAGACATTCACAGTGCCAGACAGATTCCATGTCAAGGTTATATATAGTATGGTGTCCGTAGCGCGTCTCCGACTGGTGTGTTTAACGTCCTATGCTGCCCATACATCAAAAGTGGTCCCAAAGTGGCAACAAATGACGTCACAGAAGCCAAAGTGTCATGCTGTTGCATGTCGTGATCCTGGCGGTTGGTCGTAGAAATGCTGGCGAAAAGGCTGCGAGTAGAACAACCGACCACGAGTGTCGCTGTCGTCACGGCGTCCCAACTTCTAGCTGCCGAAGCTTCCGTGGACTGCAACACTGAAGAGCGACCTGCAGCAAAACAGGCGTCCGTCACGTCCACCCCCGCTGCTGTGACACTGCCAGGATTGCGGCCGGCAACAGCGTGACACTTGTACGACGTCACCGAGAGGAAACCGAGGGACCACTTTTTTAGAATCGGTAAACACACCAGTCGGAGACGCGTTCCAGGCAGCATGCCAATGGAGTAAGCAGTGTACAAATGTCGGCAGATATTTTGATGTGTAACCAACCATTACTTCGGTCTACATAACTTTCAAAGTTAAATTAAGTTTTGCGTGGTTGATATGACTCTGTAAATGACACAGACATAAGAAAAAAAAGAGAAACACTAAAAGACAAGGAAAGGGCAAGTTTTTTAAAAAAAATCACAAAAGAGAGCAATGGTTCAACTAGATATCTTTCTGGTATGCCAGAAGCTACGGGAGTGCCTCTGAAGTGACATATATGTGAGGATGCTTTCGATCCATGCCAGTGTAGAGAAAGTGCGGAGAGTGCGGAGACTTTTGTTAGTAGTCGCTTTTGAAAGACGTCACTGAAAGCTGGAGGCACTATATTGGACAGGGACAGCAGTCCCTGTAGACTATTTTCTCTCACGATCCAATTGACCGCTCGAACAAGAGCAAGAGTCAAAGAAGACGCTGACAGAGCCCCGAGAGAAAGTCATAAAAAGAGAAGCAGTAGTGCAGAAGCCTCGTGAAGAGGCTTCTGAGAAGCCTCGTGAAGCGCAGAAGTGCTTTGCTGCAATGGCACCAGACCTAAGGGAGTATGATGCCTTCAGCGTACTCAGGAGGCTGCTTCATAGCCACCAAAGATGGGTCACCCTTGAGAAGGTTGATGGTCAGCCTGCGTCGCTTCGGTGTCCAGCCGTCCGTGTAATGTCACGACCTGCACCCACCTTGTCGACCGTAGCAGACAGGCAAAAAGACAGCACGTGGCCGTCCCCGGAACAGCTGTGCTTGGTGAAAGACACTGTAACAACAGAGTTACAATCCAGCATTATGCTGTCTCGGCTGCTCTGTACCAGAGAACAAAAAACTGTGAGCCCCTTGTTATTTTCCTGCACTTGACACCAGCAGTGGTTGAAGGACTGCACTTGTGTCTGCGGATGTCCAGTCCTTCTATAACAAGACGGTGCAACAGCTGTAGCGCTTGCTGGTATCCCGGAAAAAGCTGTATCCGAAAAAAGAGTCATAAAATGGTTTCAGGTGTAACCGTTCACCAGCTTCGACGCGAGCGAGTATGTCTTGAGAACTTTGACCAGCGAAATTGGTTTCCATCAACTATTCTCAGCTGTGTTGAGAGCTACAGACGTCTACTGACGCCTTGCAAGCAGAGAACGCTGTGTCTAAAGGTAGTTTGGACGTACCCGGAAGAATTTCTTAGATATGTTGGACATACTCGGCCGATTTTTTCAAAGGTACGTCGGACGGATCCGGCGATCAGGTATGTCGGACGTATGCGCGGTATAGATCTTATATGTGAAGACGGTGCCTGCTGTGCGCCGAGGGCTCAGGACCCCGAGGACCATGCTTATACAAATCACAGGGCGAACTTACGGTAGCAGTGGCGTTCCCCACGGGCACGGCAACCTATAGCAACCTAATATGGGCCGGACGTAAAAGAAAATCGGCCGGGTACGTCCGACGTGATCAACCGTATCCTCGAGCCTTGCGCCAGTCACGCGAGACCACCAAAACCTCTCACGCATTCCTTCTCGGCTTCCACTCGCAGACACTCCATACGCCCTGCGTACCTATCCTTAAGAGCAATGA
Source organism: Ixodes persulcatus (assembly GCA_013358835.2). Lineage (NCBI taxonomy): Eukaryota > Metazoa > Arthropoda > Arachnida > Ixodida > Ixodidae > Ixodes > Ixodes persulcatus. The sequence continues at coordinate 31,866 of JABSTQ010001567.1, read as the reverse complement.
ACATTCCGCTGGTCGAGTGCAGAGAGAATGCAAAACTTTCATGCGAGACATCCACCCGATGTTTGACATGTACGACCGATTCTATCGGATCGGTGCCCATACCTGGTTAGATCTTGTGCGATACGTGCATACCCGGCTCTATTTGTTCATCGTCTGCCTAGCCAAACATAGCACACATGGAGATTTACCATTCTCACACAGCACGATCATCGCGGTTCAACGCGACTCGCACCGCCGTTGCCGCCGTCGCCGCACCAGCCGCCCACGACCAGCTCGCACACGCCCGCGCTGCTCGCGCTCGGCTCGGCTCGGCCTCGGCTCCCATCCAGGCGGCCGTGTCGCTGGTGTCGCCGTGTTCCAAAATTTATTCTATCGCACTCCTTGGTAAAGGTCTTGTACCCGTTGCGTTCAAAAACCTACCCGCGTCCACCTGTCTTGTCACGTGACTTGATTCGCCGGAATAACTCGGATGCATTTGAGTAAGATTGGAACGCAGCGCCAGAGCGCCCATGTGCTGACCGCGATCTGGCCAATCTGATCTGGCCCACCTCTGGGCGCAGCCATCTTTAAGTCACGTGATCACTAATGTGGCAAACAGGCAAGATGGCGGCAATCGGGGGGGGGGGGGGGGGTGCCATTTTTGGCTGCTGGTTTACCGCTCTAAGTTCACTCAAGCTCGTTGGCTCCAACCAAGTTATTGCAGCCCACCATAGCCAAGTCTAGCCAAGTTCCCCCCATACCCACACCGTTGCCTACCCAGATAGCTGTGCTGCCAGAACTAGCAGGTATTTCTTTTTCTAAGCCGCTAGACGGCGTCGTCGGCGCCGCAATTCTCAAGATATCGGCGCCGTTAAAGAAAAGGTATATATATATATATATATATATATATATATATATATATACATATATATACGAGGGGCGTTCATAAAGTTCGTATTATCGGCACAAAAATTTAAAAAGCGGAACAAAACCGGCATCAACATGATCCCTCTAGTTTCCGCACAGTGTACATATCGCGTGCTATAGTAGCGCGGAACGCCGCTAGGGAGTCGAAACCAAAATGGCACCACCCGTCGGAGCCAAGCACATGCAGCGATTCATTTTTTTTTCCATTTGAGTGGAAGCAATGCCAAGGATATTCATTAAAATCTGGGAGCATTGTTCTGGCGCAACGCCCAAGTTTATAAAACTATGGTTAAATGGCGTTGACGCTTCCAGTGTGGCCAAACAAGAGGAAAGCATTTCAAGGACGACGACCAAGTGATTGCTGAAGTGGTGTGATTCCTGAACACTCAAAACGAGGATTTCTAAAACAATGGCCTCCGGCATGTGGTCCATCGCTTGCAAAAGTGGATAACGCTTGGTGGCGAACATGTAGAGAAAGTCTCAGCTCCTACTAAAGTTTGATTGATCAATCTCTATTCCTTCGTGACAATGATACAAACTTTATGAACGCCCCTCGTATATATATATACTGAAACATATTCATTGTTGAATCGTCACATGACCTCTAACTAACTTTGTTTTCTACCGTCTGGCTATATTTTCAGGCATAGATGGATGTACATAAATCAATTGCTATTTCAGGTGTGGCCAGCTGTATGACGACTTCTACAGCTTCGCCATTCCGATAGTATCAAGCACCGGCTGCAACTGCGAAGCTTTGCTACTTATTCGGGATAAATAGAACTTCCGTCGCTTCGCTGAAGGAACACAATGCTGTGCATCGAGCATTCATGAGGCCCAATATGGCACTTCAATCCCGTGCCTCAGTTGAAAGGGTGTTCAGCGTAGCAGTCGACATCTTCAAGAAAAAGGAGGCAAGGAGTCTTACCAGACTTTTGAGAGCCAGCTGTTGGTCAAAATAATCAAGGTCATTAATTGGAACAGGCGGCAACAATAAAGACTTGAATGACCCTTTTCGCTTTGTTTCTTACTTGAGGACAGTAATGTTAGAAGTAACGCCCCGAAGGTAACTGATTACTTTTTAAGGTAACGGTCGCTTACTTTTACAGGAGAATAATTGTAATTGTAAATAATTACAGTTTAGCCTGGAACAGTTGTAAATGTAATTCCTTACTTTTTTTAGTAACGTGTACAAATCATCGATAATGCTCCATTGAGATCTTGGCGCGACTGGTTCAGAGCAACCCTTTCGAAGCGTCAGAAATTATAATGCCAATCACCTTCCGACAGGGGCTCCGGAACTATATCTGATGTGTCGTGGCGACGGCTTGGGGCTCATGTCGCATTGTTTAGTTCACCTATCTCTCTCTCTCTTTATATATATATATATATATATATATATAACTGGGAAGAAAAAAAACCTTGGTCAAAACAGCCACAACGGACGATTTAATCCTCGACGGTTCGGCCGGAGTCCGGCCGAAACGTAGAAGATTAAATCGTCCGTTGTTGCTGTTTTCACCAAGGGTTTTTTTCTTCCCAGTTATATACCCACGCCTATATATATATATATATACATTCTCCTTTCCCACCACCCCTCTCACGGGTGGTGGGAGGGGGGGGGGGGGGGGGTCTCGGAACAGCTTAGAGTGTAAGGGCCATTGCCCCCCCCCCCCCCCCGAACCCCTCTCCTGGTTCCGGAGTCTCTGCCTTGCGAAGTTTGGTCTTATGTATGTTAGTATCTATTTGTGTCCGGATAGCAGGCAAGGAAGACAATGGCGCAACTTTGACTCAGTTATTTCCAAACAGTTCCAGACTACAGAATCAAACTCCAGTTTCGAACGCACAATAGAGGTGTAAAGCCTTACGAAGCATGACGGCTCTTTAAATGACTGGTTATACGCAAAAATAAACCTAAAGGTCACCAACAAGAACTAACCAAATTTCACGTATGATTAATACAACTAAGGGAAAAATCAACACAAACTCCTAAGTCGCACACGCCACATCCGCGTCGCAATGGGGTCTCGTCGTCCTGTGGCGTTGACAATATAAACATTAAAATATGACGTAACACTAACTTGTCTTCTAGTTTATTTCCGACCAAAATATTGCAGCAGTCTTTGGAGTCGGAGGTGATGCCTGAGGACTGGGAAATCGGCAAGGACATTCCGGTTGCACAAAAGCGGCAGTTAGTCCTCTCCTCTCAACTACAGGCCTATATATCTCACTTGCATCCCATCTAGGACCATAAAAGCCTATAATTTTCACGCACGTTTATTGTTTTTTAAAGAAACCCCTTCTTTAACAACGCGCAGCACGGTTTCCGCCTCAATTTCTCTGGTGAAACGCAGGCTCCTAAGTCTTATTAATGACCTTCAGCTAAACCTTGGCTCCGGCTATCCCACTCGTGCATTTCTGGATTTCGCCATAGCCTTTGACAAAGTGCCACACAACCTCCTCTGGCACACAACCTCCTCTGGCTGAAACATTCTATACTAAATATTGACCCTATTATACTAAAATGAATTGAATCGCTCCTTCTTCAACGTCGTCAGTTTGTTTACGCTAACCACACCAAATCCTCTTTGTGATCTGTTTCTTCCGGTGACCCCCAGGGGACAGTACTCGGCCCACTTCTCTTCTTTATATATGTTAATGACCTTCCTCTCAACATCTCTTCCACTGTGCGAATTTTTGCCGATGAATGTGTACTACCGTAAGATAAGCTGTACTGATGATATTGTAACGCTTCAGGTCGACCTCTCTAAAAATCCTGAATGGTGTAACACATGCCGCGTGTCCTTAAATCCTAACAAATGTCAACGCATGTGCTTTTCTCGTTCATTGTCAATTAATTATCATCTACTTCTGTTTTTAACCCTCTCATCATTGAATATACTGATCAATACAAATACTTGGGTTTGCACGTCACACCTGATCTATCATGGCATACTGATTTAAAAACAATTATATCCTCTGCGAGCCGCTCTCCGGTCTACATTCGCCGAAACTTTAGATCGTCACCTGAAAACTTAGAACGTATTTTGTAAACCACTATAGTTCGGCCTAAATTAGAATATGCCTCCTCCATCTGGCATCCTCATCAGAAACATTTAATAGATTCCATTGAATCCGTTCAGAGCCGTGCTGCTCGCTTTATTTCTAATGACACTTCTCGCGGCTCTAGTGTATCATAAATGAAGTCTCGTCTTAACCTTTCTCGATTCTCCTCCCACCGTCGAATTTCCCATCTTTCCCTTCTTAACAGAGTCTTTTACACACTTTTCTTAAAAATGTCTTCTAAACCCGCCCACCTACATATCATCAAGACTGGACCATTCATGCAAGATCGCTCGTCGAAAGTCATCAAGTCAAGTCCACCAGCATTCCCTCATCTCTGAAGCAGTTGGTGACTGGAATGACCTCCTGGACGCCGTAGCTACCATACTCGACTCCCAGCAATTCCGACTAGCCCTTCAAAACCACTTGTACGAACCCACTCCCCTCTATAACGCCCTGAAGCATTAAGGGTATGTACCGGGCGTCCCAAATAGCGGCCAGGCTCTTTAAATCGACCGCGAAATTCGGTTTCTTAAAGGGACACTGACTCCCCCCAAGATTTTGTTTTCCTTTTTTGTCGAGCGATTCATTATGGTGTCGGAATACTACCCAATTAATATTTTGCTACAGAGTCACGTATTTTTTTTAATAAAGCCAAAAAACGCAACTGCTCGAAACTGAAACCGAAACTCCCGCACCGCACGGAGAAGGGGAGATGATAGAGTGACTGGCGGAAGTCACGTGGCTACACCCGACCGTGTGGTTGTTTTTTTTTTTTGTTTTTTTTTCTCTCCGCACGTAGCAGACGAAATGCGTTCGTTCGCAATGCGATTGCTTTGCAGTTATGTTTGTTCCGCTCGCTGTTCTGAAGTTCAAGATGGGTTGTTTTGTACATTTAAGTGTTGGCAATTAGTAGTGAGTGCCCGAGTGCCGTAGTGTGGTGAATTCCCGTGATCGGCTCCGAAAAGAATACTCCCAAGATGTTGCGTGAAGAGTTGCCTCACATGTCTTGCATCTGAAAGTGGCATTGTACGGCAGAGTGCACAAGTTTCCGAAAGATCAACGGGTCGGGGTCAATGGCTGGCTGCAATTTCTGTAGAACAGTTACGCGAAGCTCGGAAAGCGGACGCTACCCGATTCATATGCTCCTTGCATTTTGTGGAAAGTGACTATATTGAGTTCGCAGGTGTCAAAAATGGAATCTCATACCATTTAGTTCAGCGACGTATCATCCATAACAATTGTGTTTTTTTTTCAGTGATAATTGTTAAAAAAAGGACTGTAAACATCGCAAAATGCTTGACAAAAAAAAAAAAAAAAAAATGGTACACCCACACCAGGGGTCGAACCCGTGCCGCAGCGTGTGAATCGGATGCCTTTCCACTGAGCTACTAAAGGAACTTTTTTTTTTTTTATTGCCTGCGTTGACAAATTTACATAACATTTTTTTTTAAAAGATAAAATCATGCGCGCAAAACAAATTTATGCGCACATGAACTTTAAAATTCCTTCAGGTGTTCCAGAACATCCAGTATGAATACCCACTCGGGCGGGCAAACCATTGTGGCATACACAGCTTTTACACGGCGTACAGTTTCTATAAAATACATTCTTACAGGGCGCACATCCACTTCAGCATTGCGCACAGCCATCCTGCAACGCCATATTGCCTGCAGGCCCAGGATCATGACAAAATCAACAGGGATTGCATCGTGTTTCTCTACTGGAAGGAACCGTATTCCGTAAGGTGTTATCGGTATGTCTTTTTTAATAGTTCGTTTGAGGACATCCCAGAACAGAAAAGCGTCCCAGCAATCTAAAAATACATGTTCTATTGTCTCTGGTGCTTTGCATAGAAAACAGTGAACACCCCACGGAACGAATATATTTTTCTCATGGAGCCAAGTTTTTACGGGAAGTGTACCCGTGTGTAGTTTAAAGAAGAAAGTCTTTATAGAAGGGGGAATTGACATTTTTTTAACACGTGATAAAACATCATGCCCTAGGCCTGCTGGGCACACTGACCGGTAAATGGGAACAGGAAAAACAGTTTTAATAATGTCTCTCGTTAACCGCCTTCGATTGACACTTGAGAGATACTCTAGAGAAAAACGTACAGACAGGAAATGAAACGCATCAATCACTTCACGAAGAAAGCTACCAATCTTGCCTTGCTTACGACAGCTCGAAGAAACAACAAACGAAGGGATCTTGTCAGATAACCTTGTCTGGATTATGCCACGAAGAAAAGGAGTGGTTTGATCCCGGAGGAATATAAAGCGTGACACAACTTGTTTCACAAAGACATGCGATAATGACAGCCCACCTTTGCTGACACGGTGAAACAGATTGTCGCGGCGAACTCTTTCCCAACCCGAACCCCAGATAAAAACAGCAAAGACCCGATGCAGCTTTTGTATATTCACTCTGGCGCACGCCAAAACCTGCAGGACATACCAGAATTTAGCAATTAAAAAAACATTACAGACAGTAGCTCGTGAAAATATAGACAATTCCCAGCCACCCCACTTACTAGTCTTCTCGCGCGTATCCTCAAGAACAGTTGCCCAGTACTCGTTTGATTTCTTACAGTGCTGCAGTGGAACTCCTAGGTACCTAGATGGAATTGACGTAAAAGGAATACCTTCAAAAATATCAGGTTTCGTGGCCCAAGTGCCATGCCAAAGACCACAACACTTATCCCAATTGACCGCAGCACCTGTTAGTTGACAAAATGTTTTAACCTCACTGACGGCTTCTACTATACTCTTCTTGTCCTTACAAAAAAAAACAATATCGTCTGCATACGATAGCAGCTTGATCTCTGTAGACTGCAGTGTAAAACCTATAATACACCTATTTTGAAAAACTTTTCTACAAAAGGCCTCTAAATAAATACTAAACAATAAGGGCGATAATGGACAACCTTGTTTCACAGAAGACATTACACTAATGTACGTAGATGGCTTTCCGTTCACTATGAGCTGAGTGGTACATCCGGAATAAGCCATTTTAACGAAACGTAAAATCAAATCCCCCACATTTACATGTTCCAATATTTTATACAAAACAGAGGGTTGCACACGATCGAAAGCTTTCTCCAGGTCGATCTGGAGCATAGCCACTTGATCAAGATCATCATCACACAATTCTAATAAACTTCTTACGATATGAATGTTGGTTAGAATAGATCTGCCTCTAATTCCACAGGTTTGGTGCTCTCCAACTATTTCACAAATAACATTCTGTAATCTCTTCGCTAAAATTTTCATGATTATCTTGTAATCCACATTGCTGAGCGCTATTGGCCTATACTTTTTAACGTATTGAAGCTGTTGGGCATTATCGCTTTTTGGGATTAGGACAGTATATGTGTTTAAAAATGAGGGCGGCAACCTGTTCTTGTCATGTGCTTCGAGTACAACTGCGTGAACGAACCCAGCGACAACATTTTTATATTTCTTATATATTGCCGCAGTCAGACCGTCTGGTCCAGGAGACTTCTTTATCGGCAGCTCGTCAATGGCACTTTCAACTTCTTTCACGCTTATCGACTCTTCTAGTCTTTCTTTTATCTCGTCATTTAGACGAGGCATAACCGCAAGATAATCTTGAAGTTGTGTATCCTTCCCATGTTCCTTTCTCTAGAGCAGATTGCTGTAATATTCCACAAATGCTTTCTGAATCACGTCTGGGCAACTACTCTTATAGCCACCGTATTCTATTTGATCTATTGTTTTCTTTTTCCCGTGTCTTGACTCAGCACTTAAAGCCCTTTTCGTTGGCCGCTCCCCCAGTATGTATTTCTCGGCCCGAGCGCGGACTAGAGCTCCTCTATACTTCTTTGTTTCATGCTCCGCAATAGTATTCTTTACTAACTGGAGATCGTCCGCGAACCGTCCTGGATTTTCACTTTCGAGTTTGCAAACTCTCTGAAGATCGTCGAGGAGAAGCTTTTCCTCGGTTCTTTTCCAATAGGTTAGCTGGCTAGAACGCTCTACTGCCCGGAGTTTGAGTTCACATTTAAACCTCTCCCATCTTTCAATCGCACTTTCATCATCTCCTTTCATCGTATTTATCAGTTTCTGTACACTATCATTAAAGACCTCATCTTCAAGAAGGGTATCGTTAAATTTCCACAGATCCCATTGAAATTTAGGCTTTTTAAATTGCCCACCAATAATAAACGAAACTAACGCATGATCTGAAAAGAAAACAGGCAACACATGGTAGTCGTCATACCCGGTCAATAGTTCAATTGAAACATAAGCTCTGTCGAGGCGAGCATGTCTCGCTGACTGAAAATGCGTAAAGCGCAAACTGGGGACGGTTCTTTGGGAGTTAGCAATGTCCTGCAAACAAAACTGTGTTGTCATTTCGTTTAAATATTTCGCGCTACTATCCCTGTGTGACATCCGACTGGACCGATCTGTCAGGTCACAAACGCAATTAAAGTCTCCCAACAGGACTACTTTCCTTTCACATTCTAAATAAGAACGGATACTCTCAAAAAACACTTTCCTACACGTACAGTTATTCGGCGCGTACACATTAATTATTCTATATTCTACATTTCGGATGTTACAGTCACAAAGTACAAATTTACCATCACTGTCCGATAGAACACTTTCCACTCGCGCATTCAAAGATTTCCTTAAGAACAGCATCCACCCCCCCGGACGCTCCGTTAGCGTGCGACACACAGACCTCAAAATAACTTAGGAAAGGTGACAGTACACGCGTCGTCTCTTCCACGCTTTCAACTTTAGTCTCCTGAACCGCGAGGACGTCAATTGCATTATCGAATAGGAGCCGCTTAACCTGGTACTGTTTACGCCGCGAGTTGAACCCGCGAACATTCAGCGTCGCAACCTTAAACATTTCGACAAGGTTTGACGGCCTCGCGGCTCAGTGACTCACCTTGCCCGAGACCGGCACCGGGAACCGTCGCACGACTTTCTTTTAACCAGCCGGTTTGTCTGAGCTTCCCGGCTGAGACTCAGTTTCCGCCACAGGTCGCAACGTCTTTTTCTTTAGCGGCCCCTTGCTTGCTGGTGGCGTCGCCGGACTCAAAACAGCCCCGACTTTGGGCTCGTCCGAGTCCCACTCACATGATCGCTTCATGGCCAACGTGCTGGCGTCGGCCATGTGCACCTCGTTGTCCCTCGGGTCGACATTCACAACTGGCGGCTCCTCGTTCCTTGTGGTCGCTCTGTTCTCTCGTGTCGTCGTCTCCCCGCCACACGCCTTCTCCGCATCTTTCTTCTCCGCAGCTTTCTGCTCCACAGACGCGGCAGCCGACAGAGGACCGGCCCGCTGCGGCGTTGGGTCCGCCTCCACTCGGTCGCCCTCCACAGGCTTTGCAGCGGACGATGCGTTGGCGGAAACCGCCCCCTTCGTTACGTCCTCTGCTTCCACCTCGTCCATTAGAAGTTCGGCATTTGCCCCGTTTCTTCCGGACCCCGTGGCCGTAGCGTAGGTCTTGACACAATGATCAGTATCATGACCAAAATGATGGCAGGCACCACACTTTGGCACAAGGCAATCACGGCGGATGTGACCAGTGCGTTGGCAACGCAGGCAGAGCGGAGCCCTACCCGGTGCAACGACGAGGGCCAGCCCTCCGGCGACACGTAGCTGGTGTGGTAAGTCCTCCAGAGTGAGCCCAGGCTTCAGCCGAATTACGGCAGTGCGTGTCATTGACCCGCACCCCAAGAAACCCTGCACTCGCCACTTCTCGGCTGCGACCTCTGTCACCTTGCCATAAGGTGCAAGCGCCTCCCTCACCTCGTCGTCCGGGATATGGTGGAGCAGCCAATGCAGCTTGATGCGTACCGCTCGGTCCCCCGGGTCTACGACGATGCAGCGCCGTTCCTTGACGACGAGGTCGCCCGCCGCCAGGGTCTTCCGTTTACCCTCGGGTGATTTGAGGGTTACGGCCCAGACGTGATTCATCTGGTACGCCCCCAAAGCAACAACCTCGGGGAGCAGTGCCAGACGATTCAGGGCGTCGCGGAAATCTTCTACGCGGTACGGGCGGCCTCTCACATCGGCGTGCAGAAAAACGGTGTTGAGCACCGCAGGTCCAGTAGGCAGAGCCGGCTGAATAATCTGATAATCGGTTGATTCTTCATCCTTCCTGATACCGCGGCCCGATAGTGCCGCTGAAGCCGCTCCAACGGAGCTCGTCATCCCACGTCCGTTCACGACGGTGGCCGGAAAAGGAATCCTACTAAAGGAACTCATACATGCGTACTAATGAAGCCAGTAGACTATGTCGGACGTTTGCTGCCGATTTCCCTTCATTACATCGCTGATTACATGCACTCCCGGCTTGAAGTCGGGCAGCACCACGCAGACGCCACATTCGCACCTCGTAAAGAAACCGCACGCGTGCGTATGCAACTCGAAGTACGCACTTCGTGCTTGACGTTTGAGCGAGCGATGTCTTCAGCAACGAGGTGGGACGACGGCTCGGCGACGTCTTCGTGCAATCGGCTTGCTGGTCGGGCGTGTCGTACGGGATGAATATCAGTTCTTTTGATCGGTCCAAAATTTCTCTTTCGAAGGAAGACAGAATTCGCCGGTACCATGAACGACAGTTCTGAAGTAGAGGTCCAACGTCCGTCGTCCGCTGCCATCCGCTAGTATCACGATACGCGAAACGACGCCATGTGAGAATTTTCAGTGAACGCACAGAATGCTTCCGGTTGTCTGTGCTACCTTTTTTTTTTTCAATCAACGTATTTGCAGCTTTTTGAAAGCCACAAAAATGGGTTTCATATTTTTTTCTATTTATAATATTGACTGTGTGCCTTCAATGACCCACGTCTTCGATTAAATTTGGTGGTCGCTTCGAAACCTTAGAAAACGGCCCGTGACCACGGAAAAGAGAGTGAGCGCTACTGAAACCGGCCAGTTCTCGATCGGGGGTTTTCGGGCGGGAAAAAACCGAATTTCGAGCCGCAAATTCTGTTCTGGGTAGTAGGGCTCTCATATGTCACGTACAACTAAAAACCTTGACGAGCATAAATACCCTGTCAGTGTCCCTTTAACCTATCGCGCTACGATATTGTGCATCGTTGCCCACAGATGGTGCATTTTTGTTTGTAAAATTTGCAAAGATCGAACTTACCTGGGGGACATCTAAAAAATAAAAAAAGACTTAACTCCTATGAAAACGCCGCGAAGCCACCGGTCTTCAAACAATAGGGCGCCCTATTGTTTGAAGACCGTTGGCTTCGCTGCGCTTTCATAGGAGTTAAGCTTTTTTATTTTTTAACTTTTTCCTCAGATAAGTTCGGTCTTTGCAAAATTGATAGAAAAAATGCACCACCTGTGGGCAACGCTGCATGAAATCGTAGCGCGATAAGTTAAGAAACCGAATTTTGCGGTTGATTTAAAGAGCCTGGCCGAAAATTTGGGACACCCGGTATAAATAAATAAATAAATAAAAATCTTTGCTTGATCTCAAAGTAAACTACGCATCGCCGAACGCTGTCTTCGCCTAAATCACGGTGAAAGATAGGTGTGGACACCGCGCGCGTCGTAATTTCCGGATAAAGTCCTCTCTTCGCCGTGGTTGCAAGCAACCAGATGACTCTTCGATATGCGGCTAGTGGTAGCCTTTCGTGTGCCCGGTTTCCCATACTTCTCTATGGGAGACATGGTTGCTTTTAAAGTCGTTTTCTGGCTATGCCGCAACATGTAGAACTTGGAAATCGCGTTACTGGTGCTACCTAGACACAGCATAGTCATCGACCCTAGTTTCGTGCCTCAAGGTTGGCAAGAACAGTTTTATGAACCCGTGGAAGCGGAGATGTTTCAGGTGCGGGGGTCAAATTAGCGTCCGTGGAGGTCAGAGCATGCAATTAATATGATGTACCTCAGAGGTTCAACAGACGCTAACGTCTATGCGACTTCCGGGAGGCAAATTGAAGCAGACATCAAGCAGTCTGCTTGTGCAGTTTTCCTGTGTATTCCTATGGGAAAACGGGCGTGCATTATGTCTCTTCGCCGGAAAATAAAATAAACAACTTTTGTTATTTGAGTTGTACCGAATAGCACGAACCTTTATTAACATTCTAAAAGTTTAATTTCTTTAGTTACCTGATTTTTTTTTACTAGTGAACGATGTTAGACTTCGCCATATTCGAGGCCCAAACCTCAGTTTCATAGCAGGTGTAAAAACGAACGACGATTCCAAGCAAAATAACAATCGAAAGGAATGTAGAGTGTTTTCAAGGGTCCCCAGCATTCCGGTGATGCTTATATATTTCTAATATGCAAGTCATGCCAGATATATGAAAATTACCCCATCGTGCATCTTTACGAGCGGTTAAAAACATTCAAGACATCAAGAATAAATTAGGGGGGCAATAAGAGGTGTGTCTTTTTATTATTTCCTATGCCGGGCAGCTTTTATCGGGCACCAGTTCTCTGGTTTTTTTCCAATTTTCAAAGTTTCGAGTGTGCGGGTGATGTTTTGAACACAGAACAAGAACTTCGCGCATATTCATGAGCAGAAAATATAAAGCAGGAAACATTTATTGCAAATTGGACTATGTTACGTGGCCTTCACTTTATTTTGATCATCTACATGCACACAGAGTTGCTAATTAGTGTTCTCGTCGTCTCTTCTTGTTTTCCAGATGTCCTTCGTTCGTTTGGCACGAATATCCCCCAAGCCGGAAAGCGCCGACGCCGTGTTCACGCTAACAGTGTCCGACAGTGCACATAAATAGATATACGAAGCCGTTTTAGCACCGTTTTTAATGCCATGCATTTGAAATAAAAACGCCGTAACTGACCAATTATTTTGTCTGCCTGACTGAGAAATGTTCCAATCTACCTAGTACGTACAAATTATTCGTGATATTTGCTCTTATCATCGAGCGTAGGGAAAAAAACAAGTATTTGGTTCTTCCCATAAAATACATTACCGGAAATCAATTTCCGACTGGTTGCTGTCCTCTTCAATTTACAGCAGCACAGCGCCTTTTGAACCACCAGCGTACATTATAATAACTCTATGAGTCAGAGCTACAGTGTTCTAGACAGTTGTAGTGGCAAGAGCGGCGGCCGCCCCGTGAAGAGTTTGCGCGTAGACGACACCGTGGCGCTGCTGTTCTGAGCAGAAACGCGCCCCCGTCAGCCTCGTCGTCGGCGCTGCTCGGCGTGTACTACTGTGGTTCGACTGGAGCTTTTCGCAACGCAGAACAATTGCTAATTCGAAAAATTGTAGGTCTTCCTGTATACGAATGCCTCTAGAGTGTGCGCTATCTTCTACTTTCAATATTCGTGTATTTTTAAAGGAGATTATTTGATTAATATTGACTCCCCCCCCCTTCCCAGTATTGACAGTATTGACAGGTCGTTCAGCAACGCTATCACTTGAGTTGCACGCTTAATAGCTGCGAAAGAAACCACGCGATACTGATATAACGAGAAAAAATAAAATAAATCTCAATAAATCTCGCACTTTTTGAATGGTGAGGGGAACAATAAACTGGTGTATTGTTTTTTGTCCTCGTGTTGCTGATGCGGGTGCCAGCGTTGTGTAAGGTGCAAGGCCGAGCGCGTTTTGGAACGGCCAAGGTGCCACTGCAACTGGCGAACATATATAAAATTGTCTTTTGTAGAAGGCAGTCTATGAAAAAACCAAAAACAAAAAAAAACACCTCGATTGGGAATACATGAAACATTAAAATACAATATGAACACAAACTTCAACAATCCCTAATATGAAAAAAAAATTATTGCCAACACACTGGTTTATGAGCTCTCAAAAGTGGTGATACACTTCATCGACATACACATCAAGCACATGACAGATACCCAGCAATATACTACGCAAAAAAAGACTACAAAATAGTTATAATATATTGCGGCATAGAATCCTAACCTCTTCGCCATTGACGATGTGCACTTAGTCCCGAGGGATAAGGCGCCGTTCAAAATGTCTCGCACACCGCTGACGTCCCGGCGAGGCGTTTATCATCTCGTTTAAGATTTTGTTCCCACTGTAGTTAGCGCGACTCTTCCTTTGGCGCACGAAACAGCGACGGCTTACGATCGCGGGCGCTCCGGTTGCCCTTGTTGTCCGGGCAGCCCGACTTGCATCCCGGCGCGGAGCAGTGACTGTCCGTCTTTTTCCTTGCATTCATGACCGAGACGGCAACGGAACGGTGAAAACTCCCCACCACTACAAAACAAAGAAAAGTGCTACGGTGCTGCGTTCGGGAGAGGAGAAAGAAGAAGCCACCGATGTGATCGGACGTGTTTTTTTAAGCTCTCGACTTTTTCGAAAATGCTCGGCGCTAAGCTCAGCACCGAGCTGCCAAGTTCGAACCCCCCTTTTAGATCTTCGGGGGATTGTCCCTCGGTGAAACCGGAAGATGCGGCCAGTACTTCGAGCAACGCATCGACCAGCCACGGTCAACCAGAGGCCATGGACACGAGGAATGCGAGCAACGCCGGTCCCGCCGCTACCACGACGGGAGCAGGACCTGCTCCAGCCTCGATTCTAAACAAATCGACGATGGGGTGCTCAACAGTCTTCCAGTTTGGTGAGCCCTCCACAGTCACAAGCACAGCCCAATCTGTCGAGCAAGTCTTAAGGGCTCTCCTTTCGAGCATATCGAAAGAGAGCCTTATTGACATTTTCAAAAGTGTCCTTGGAGAATCTCACGATATCGTGCCAACTACCAAAGGGAAGAAGAAGAACAAGTCTGCGAATTCTAAGAAAGCCTTGAAAAGCAGCACAGCAACAACAACTCTGTCGGCGCCAGCCGGCATTGCACCTATATCTGGCAAGACGCCACAACCAGCAGGGAGCCAGGGCGACAGCTCAGTGCCTGCTAAGTCACTACCAACACAAAAGCCTGCGGCCGCCGCGCCACCTACTATAGAACAGACGGAAGAAGAGGACGGCTTCACCACCGTCACAAGCAGGAAGAAAAGGAAACGGGCTTGCGAGGACCCGACACAACAAAATACTGAGAAGGCCAAGCCCTCCGGGCGCTGTCAATTCGAGAACGAGATCCGCCTGACACGATCGCAAGTCTCGATAAAGCCACTACTACCAAGACTGAAAACGCACCTCTCGAGCGTTTCAACAGCATTCACAATGCATCTACTAGACAAGGGAAACACTATTTCAGTCCGTACGGTCTCGAAAACAGCTGGCCGAAACCTTCGAGAAGATCACCGAGGTCGCCATTGACGGACAAGCAGTTTCTGTACAAGTCTTTAGAACGTACGGAACCACCTATTGCAAAGGGCTCATCTACGACATATACCCAAAAGAAGAGGATTCCTAAGACAACGTCCTGAACCTTGAATTAGAATCTGAGAAGATGCACGTGGTCGCTGCTCGTAGACTGGGAAAGTCTAACACGGCAATGCTCACATTTGATGGAGATAAGACGCCGGCGTCCGTCTTGTACGGCAATAGATATATGCGGGTCTTCCCGTTCAAGCCGAAAGCGGTGACCTGCGGTAACTGCCACCGATTGGGACACAAACCGGACATCTGCCCAAATACTGACGTGTGCCCCATCTGCGGAACTCAACATCCAGCCTCTACGGATCCTGCCCAGGAACCCGGATGCCCCGACTCCACACCCTACTGCCAAGGGTGCAGAAAGAAGGGCCACCTGGGAACGGACCGCAAATGCCCCACCTGGCAAGAGACCAACAAGCGAATGCGGGAAGACGTAAAAACATTCCGAGAACAACGTAAGCAACAACAACAACAGCAGCAGCAGCAGGAGCAGGAGACTGCGGCCCGGGGCTGTCAAGACCCCGGTCCCTCCCTGCGGCACCTTGTGGGCTAACAGAGTCAAGCAAGGCATCATCGCTCCACCGCCATCACCGTCGTCACAGGCGGAGATCCAAGAACTACGCAACACTTGCAACTACTTCAAAGCCGAGCTAGACAGGCTCAAGGTCATTGTCCAAGCTTAGCAAGAAGAGAACAACCACCACAAGTCGACCCTCAGTCTGATGAGGGCACTTATAGCGAATATTTTTAACGCTAATGATAAGGGTGCTCCAATGGAACTGCCAGGCGCTCCGCAAGCGGGCGACTGAGCTCCGAGTACGTCTGTTGGACGAACCTGACGAGCGTCCTGATGTATTACCGCTTTAGGATACTAATACTACAAGCATCGACTTCAGTGGTTACACAACCTACTCAAGCTCATCCATAACTAGCAAACGGCCGGGGCAATCTGCCTCTCTGCCAGGGAAAGCGCTCGTCTATGTAAGGTGCGACTGGCCTCAGCACCAAGTGGATCTAAACCCCTATTGTAATGAAAATCAAGAAATCGTTGCAGTCAGAGCCACGGTCCGGAAGCAGAACATCGTATTCACATCCGCATACTACAGGCCTCTTAAAAGCAAGACACCAATAAGAAACCAGGTTGGATCGCTCAACTGCACGATCTGTACCCAAGAGAACAAAAGCTCTATTGTGGAGACTTCAACCTCCAACATCATGCATGGGGATACAACCACGTATCGACAGGAGCAGAAGAGCTGCTTGGTGAGATGCAGATCTTCAGACTCAACCTAGTAAACAACCACGGGACCAAGACAAGGCTGGGAGACGCCAGGCAGAGGGACACCACCCCAGACCTAACATGGACCTCAAAGATCAACACATATCACCACAAGTGGAAGTGCCTTCCGGACTCTTGGGGCAGCGACCACTTCCCGATCTTCTTTGAATTCTCACCTTCAAAGAAGATCAAAGACAGATCCAAACGGAGAGTGGCTAAAACTATGCACTGGGACAAGTTCAGGGAAGCGCTGGAAGAAGGTAACTTTGAAGGGTCCAGTTTTGAGAGCCTCCTAAACAGCGCCCTGCAAGGAGCTACGATTACTACGAACGTCGATGAAGACGCTCCGAATCCCGACCTCCACCTACTACGGCTCTGGGCTAAACGGCTGCAGGTGGTACAAAAGTACCGAAAGGGTCGCAAAACTCCGCAAGGCAGACACGCCAAAACAAGAGGTACGGTAGAGGCCAAGGAATACGCCCAACAATTAGATACACGCCGATGGCTAGACTGCAGCTCTGCGCTCTCCGACAAAACGTCGATTACGAAGCTATGGGCAACAAATCGGGCTCTGCTTGGAAATAGGGTGAAAGTAGCGAAGCTCACGCTCGCTCTCAAGATGAAAAAGACGGAAGAACAGCTCACAGGAATTGCGGGGGATCTCTTTTTCCCACGGCCGGACGTGAACGACTGCCCTTCTCCGTACGACGTAGAAATCTTGGCCCCGGAGGACGGCATGGACCGACCGTTCACGAGGGGAGAACTCGAGTGGGCGCTACACAAAGGGAACTCCCGATCGGCGCCCGGGCAGGATAAAATCACCATGACCATGCTTAAGAACCTTCCGGAAAACACAAAAGAACAGCTCCTTGAATGGGTGAACCACATCTGGGTCATCGGAAAGCTCCCTGAGCAGTGGAAGCATTCACTTGTCGTTCCCCTTCTAAAACCCGGAAAAGACAAGGGATCACTCAGCAATTACAGACCCATCTCGCTAAACTCATGTACCTGTAAGGTCATGGAGCGGATGGTATTGGCACGAATTGACTGGCACCTAGAATCCTCTGGCACCTTCCATCCCTCCGAGACAGGTTTCCGATCCTGCCTCGGAACACAAGAAAGCCTGTGTTCCGAGGCTAGAAGTCATAGAAATATTGGACTCGACCGCGCGGCGATAAGAACAGCTGTGGCGGTTGACATCAAAAAAGCGTTTGACTCTGTACCCCACGCCTCAATCATCAGCGAAGCCAGACAATTCGGCATAGTTGGAAGGCCGTTGAACTTCATCAAGAGAATCCTAGAAGGAAGGACGTTATCGGTCCGCTGCGGCACGCACGACAGCTACGACCCGGAGATGAACCGAGTTGGGGTCCCTCAGGGTTCCGTCGTCTCACCAACACTATTTAACCTCGAAATGGCAGCCCTGCCGCATGAGCTCGCCAAAATACCCGGACTGAGTTTCACCGTTTATGAGGATAACATCACGATTTGGACGAAAGGAGAAGCCATTGCAAAGTAGCAAGACACAGTTCAAGCAGGCCTCAACACAATCCACGCTCACCTAGCCAGGGTAGGAATGCAAGCATCTGCAGAAAAGACCCACTACACCATGGTGGCGCCAAGAAAACACAGAAATGCCAAGATCGCAGAACGATTTAATCTCGTCCTCGAGGGTAAAAGAATCCAACCCTCCCCTTCAGTCAGGATCCTAGGGATTACAATCAAAGAGACGGGCAAGGGAGACACCTGGTTACAAGACACAATCAAGTACTGCAACTCCGCGCTCAACGCAATCAGGCGTATATGCAGCGCAAGAGGAGGCGCGACTGAAAACATAGCCAAACGGATGGTCAAAGCCCTCGTAGTCTCGCGCGTAGTCTACGGGACCCGCCACTACTGGCTCAGCAAGAGACAGTCTCAGAAACTGCACACTTTGAACAATCAATCAATGCGTGTAATTACCGGCATCCCCAAGATTACCCCCCTCGGCAAACTGCGGGAACAAGCCGGTATCAACAAACTCCATGACGTAGTGACGGCCCGCATGGTTGCTCACAGTGAGCGCCTGAAACTCACTGGACAAGGCAGAGAGATTATGAATCTCCTCCACAGGCCCACGGAGAACCTCCCAGAACTACCCGAGCAACTTCCACCATGGGAAGACCTCGCGGAGATCACCGACAACAAGCCTAGTGCACACAAGGGGGACACCAAGCAGCTAACTCAAGCAGCTAACTCGTAAAGCCAAGACGTACACCAAGGTGGTAGAAGCATGGGATCCGAGTTGCATCATGGCTGCCTACACGGATACCGCATCGCTAGACGGCCCCGTCACCCTGAAGACGGCAGCTGTAGCCATCCCTGCCCTACAAATCAGCGCTACCAGGCAGCTCCCCGAAGGCGCCTCGACCAAAGGAGGAGAACTTACAGCAATCCGCCTCGCCCTCGAGACGGTCCTCGCACTCCCCGACCCGCTAACAACGAATCTCCGGATATATACAGATTCGCAAGAAGAGGTGAAGGAACGTAGAGTAAGAAACAGTCCAAGCCGGATAGTCTGCTCGATAAAGAAACTTGCTTCTCAGCTAGACTCAAGAGGCACCACCACAAGAATTGCATGGGTTCACGGTCACGCGGGCATACCCGGCAATGAACAGCTACACCGCCTGGCCCGCGCGTCGCTTATTCTTCCCCGCGGTTCGGACGACATACCTGCATCACAGCATGACCACGGGTACGGCCCCGCTCGCGATCGAGCACAGGCCTACTGGGAACCACAAGGATATGATTCAGGCGAGGTTCGGGCCAAGATCAGAAAAGACTATCTAGCAAAACTCGAATAGAAGCTCCCCGAAAACCCAGACCCGCTCCCTTGCACGGGTTTTGGAAGACGGGCGAGAGTTCTCGTGACTCGAGTGAGGACGGACACCGCACTAACACCAGCGCGCATCGCATCTTGGAGCCAAGGAAAAAGATGCGGAACCTGCTCCAAGTGCAAGACGGGCGTCAAGGCAGACATTTTTTACTTGGTGTGGGAGCGTCCAGAGTACAAAGACATAAGGGCAGAACATCGACCAACAGACATCGCATCTATGGAGGGGTGGACTCATCCACCAGGCTCCGAGTGTGACAGATGCAGAGTCTTGAAAGGTCTCCTGGATTTTATCTTTGAGGCCAAGCTGGACATATTCATTTAGATTTAGGAACCTTTCCTTAGTGCCAGCGTCCAGATCTTGATATCATCGGCGCACTCCCTCATACCCCCTTCCCTCTTTTCTTCCTTTTTTTTCTTTTACTTTTCTTTTTCTATGGCATTAAACGTTTTCTGACTGACTGACGTTCGGGAGAAGCGTACCGCCTCAGCCTCGCCTTCTTATTCGCTCATCGCACATCTATCATCTGCCACCAATTCTCCTAGGGCCCGAAACTCCAGCGCCACTGCGGCTCCTACGTCGACCGTCTTCACGCGGCCCATTGACTCCGTAAGTGTGACGTCATGGGTCCAAACAAGCCGTTGCTAGGGTCGTTGTTATGGACAAATACATGTGGCTAGGTTTCGCTACGAAACCTCGACCGTTCAAAAATCAGTAGGATTTAAACTTCTATAAATCACAGATACAGAAAGCTGGAATGTCATGTATGTTTCGACAGAAGTGTGCCGGTAATCGCTTGTTTCTGAAATATTTACGACTGCAACTTCCGGTCCTCAAGATGCCTGCAGCAGACGAGGAATGCAAGTAGTATGCCGTCTGCCCCGCGCCCGCCGGCGCGGGGCAGATGGCATATTGGATTTGTTTGAAATATAATGAGTTTCAGACACCTATTTAAACGGGTGCGATGCAAAATATGGTTTATCGAAAGTCCGGGCGTCGATCGAGATGATCGTCTGCTAAGAGTGCATTGCACCCGTGAGAAAAACACTTCAGGCGATCGGTTGAGATCCCAAATTTTGTTTGCGGACTCGCGCTATGGGAGGGTGCTTCGTACCTGGTTGTAACCATCGCGTGGAGAAAGATTCTTGCAGTTTCTCCAGATCTCCGCAAGCCCCCAAAGCGCGAATTGACTGGATAAAAAACATAAGGTGAGTTTATTACAGAATGTACTCGCATCGCGAGTTCGATGGAGATCTTCACCAAAAGAGCACATCCACGGAATTTGATGTATACCAAGGGGAAAAAAAAAGCAAAATACTGCGAAATCGCGATAGACTTCAATTCTTTAATAACCTTACAACCTCAAGAATATAATAATAATAATAAGAAACGACTTACTCGACGGCGTACGATTTGTTTCACATGCTAGCCTGCACTACGCCGGTAATGCACTTCAGGTCGTCGTCGTAACTGATCTGAAATGGCGTGGTTTGATTTTACGGCATTTTCACCCCTCTGAACTAAGATGGGTTCTTCACAGAAAAAGACGCACATTGTAATGCAATTAAATGCAAATTAAACGCACATTGCGGAGGCCTCTACGGCCATGGCGATGCACTTGTTTTTTCGCTCGTTTACCGACGCAAGTCAATGAAGACGCCCGCTGCAACAGAGGCCAGCAAATCTATCGTGTCGTTTGCTACCAAAGCAAAGCGGAGTGTAATACTTCAGAAATGGCTTTCATCGTTGCAATACGACACTGAGACGACAAGAACATCTTCATAATTAAATATCAAGAAGTTAGGTTGCTTACAAAAAATAATTAACTTACTTGTAAGCAAAAATCTAGCCTCATGTGGAGTCTTCATGCATTAGTCCATAGCAACGTCCTTAGCAACGGTTGGTTTGGACCTAGACGCCATGTTGTGACGTAGTCACTTACGGGGTCAATTGTAAGCGGGCGCCGCTCTTGCCACTACATCCTGTAGAACACTGTAGTCAGAGCAGACGCGACGAGCGGAGAACGCACGCGCGTGTTTTCTTTTAGTTGTGCCGTCCGCCTGGCGGTGTCAGAATAGACCTATTGCTCAATTACCCAAGCATCAAGGAGAACGCAGAAATTGGTGTTTCAAGCGCCACACGCGCACGCCTTCCCTGTATAAAAGATTCGAAGTAAATAACCAAATCAAAGCGTTGACGAACGCGCGTGCAAGGTGCAATTTGTTTTAGGCATTTGATTTAAAAAAGTTACTACTGCTGAGGCCAGCACGTGCGGCAAGTGGAACACCAATCCCCGCATTCTCCTTGATGCTTGGGTAATTTAACAATAGGTCTGTAGGCTGCTCGGGTGCGGGCCAATAGGTCTTTGTCTGGTCGAACGCATCGAAGCGTTCTCCGTGCGGTGTGTCATCCCCTAAAGAGTATATTGTGGCCCAAATGTACCGCCAGCGGAACGGACCGGAGCCAGTCTCAAAACTATCCGTTATCTTATGCATAAGTTATGTTATCTTCTGAAATGTTCGATGGTTAAATGGTGGCCTACGAAGCTTACCAATGCAGCAAGATGAATGGCGTCAACTCCCGGTGATGGGCCTCTTTTTCTTATTGCAATTTTAAGAAAATTACATACCTTTTGAACAAGATAACAATTAGTTGTGAAACTTTGACTACCATTCCAGACCGAGCTACATTTGGCCGTTTTCTTCGCTTTCGACTTCAAGTTTTTGTTTTTTAACACTAAACTTTTTATGACATAGTACATTGCAATAACACTATTTTATTTTGGAAACAATGTTGACCTTGATACATGTTTCATTGCGTTCTAATATTTCTTTTTCTGTAAATGCGACGCAATAAGGTCACTCGCGTCCACATTACCGGACAACTGATTGTGATGAAACCAGGCCACAGATACGCACGTTCATCGGTACAACCGTGGGACTTAGGAACTCGGAACTCGGAAAAGAGAGTTTATCGCGACAGTTCAGTTCTGCTCCTGAGGGCTTCTCCACTTGACCTGGTTCGCTTACCCGACTCACCCCGCAGCGCTTCCTCCGTGCTATAAACAGGCTACGAAGTTCAATCAATCGGTTTTCTAGAAATCGTCTCGCTGTCTTCGTGGACCTTACGGGAATATCTGCTCTAATCTCCAGAGAAGCACTTGGAATCAAGGAGATCAGAGTCCAGAACACTTCAAATCAAAAGAGCAAGCAGAATCGATGACCCTTGGAATCGGAAGAGAGCAGTTAAGGGCGGTAGAAGCTTGAGAGAATTTGGCTGTTCACGTCAGTGAGGATGACCCCACAGATATTATTGTTAAATCTTATCAACCTCAGAGTGGTCACCACTTTGTGGTCGCGATAGGACGCACGATTGTTGCGTCTGAGAGGCTTTCGTCATTCCTGACACGGGCAAATTACTCGCGAAATTGGTACTTTGCTCGCAAAGCAGTAAACCAATGAATCATTTCAGTCACTGAGAGCTTAAGAGGGGCTTGGCGAGTCCCACACCTCATTAGGGAGTCTTCGTAGACCGCGTTTCCCTCTGTTAAGCCCTTTGCAACGAAGAAGCCGCTACTGCGCCTGCGCGCCGATGGCCTTTGCTGCAGAGTTCCGGGTATCGTAGCGGGTTGCGGAGAGCATTGCGGGACGGCGAAAACCATCAACGAAAACTCTCTGTTATCGCTTCGCAGATTGCGAGCAGACAAGAAGGGCGAATCACAAAGCAAGGAACGTGGACATAACGACCCACTATAGTGCACAAAAAGTAATTGGCTAGGTTTTTTTAAAATATCATCGAGCAATACTGGCTGTCGCCATTGCTTGAACACGAAGCGTGTGACCGGATCCGAGTTCTCGCAGAAAGCAGCATTCGTCCCTGACACCAGCGCAGCTAAAATTCACCACGAGGCATTGCATGCTTTAAATTGCCCCCAAGTTTGGCCGCAAGACTGCCTGTTTCACCAGTTCTTCGGTAAACTGGACGCCTCGTGGCTGTCTCAATCACTAGACCTGCTTTCACCTCAAGAACCGAAGTAAAACAAGTCCGGCTCCTCGCGGAACATTACTAATTTCCCCCTTTATGTGGATAATGAAGACATATGTTGGTGAATTTTAGATTAGATATATGTTATCTTATAAAGACGTACACGTTCCAAATACCAAAAACATCGCTTTTTCCTCCAGCAACCGAATCTTGTAAGAACTACTTCGCGCCGCGTAGGAACAATGCGTAAAACTTGCTTTTTTCTTGAGGTGAAAACGGGTATAGACCAAAATAGTAGCATCAAAGAACACAGGCTATTCGCGGCCAGAAGTTTGGGTATCGCCGCCTGGTGGAATTTTTTCACAACCCAGAGTGAGGATACTTCAATTTCCTCTGCTGGTGGAAGCACGTGCAATACCAAGCATCTATGCACTATGCAATTTAAAACATAACCGCGTGGGTAGCCCGTGCACTACCCATAGAGAGGAAAACATAAGCGCCCCTGGCGAGCTTCGCACCCTGACCACTACCAAAATGCTCGCTGGTCGCGAACAAAGGCGGACGGATTTTTGGCGGACCTTGAGTTTTCCTCTTTCGTCATTTATCTTTCTTGCACAGATGGTAATATCCCGAAATACGATTCGCTATATTTAGGAGAGTCTATACAGTGTGCTTCGTCGTGACCGTGATTATGTCGCAACTGGTCTACGGTTTTGCAGAGGGGCTTTAATGGCCATCTCAAGCAAGTTCAAGTCGCACCAATGACGTGACCTTGAGACTTGTGATAAGTGCGTTTGGCTTGAGATTACATTACGCGACCGCTGAGGCCTTTTCGGAAACTATTATTTTCCACCTAAATCGCAATACCAACCTTTTTATTTCACACTTGAACGCATTAACGATAAAAATTGATTTTAGCAAATACAAAGTGCAAATATATGGCGATTTTCAGCTTTTGAACGTCGTCTTGGCCGATTTTATCCTTTTGATTGCCTTAGAGAAATCGAGGCTTCTTGGTTATCTGCGCTAATTGATTTTTATGGGCTTTCCCAAGACAATGATCCCACGAAGGCAACACACAGGGTATTGCTCGCATGTACCCTTCCTATCGGCGCGCTCGCGAAATCCTCACACCCACTAGTAAAGGTTGATGCTCGCCACACACCCGTCCTTCGAAACCTAATTTTGCTTGGCGTGTTTATGGGATTTTCCGCGAGCAATAATTAGATTTTTCGCAAGCTCGCAAAATCCAATTATTGCTATTAAAATGGAGATTACTTCAGCCTGTATATTGAAGCGTACGCGTGGTTTGAGGTATATGATTGAAATGACGCAGATTTTGCAGCCAGAAAGTTGACGTGGGCGATAAAAAAAGCCATCGACAAATATGTGCCTAAGAAGCTCTTTAAGCTGGGTACGTTTCCGAGCTGGTTTTAGATAAGATTGAACACGGCTCTGTGAAGCAAGTCTCGTTTTAATAACCTGTTCAAGGGAAGAAATCAGTAAGTGTGGAACCAAACATTAGACAGCTTTCGCTCCTTAGCTAAGATATTGCTCGCTCCTGATAAATACGTTCACGAAAGATGCGTCTAAAATAGTGTATTTTATTATTTCAAATCTTTCTGGAAATTCGTTAACAGTAAAAAACATGCGTCCTCATAACATTCATCTCTCCGCTCTTCTATAGTAACGGTGAGATCTATCATGTTTCATGGCCTAAAGACATCCCCGCCGTGTTTGCCTCGTTTTCGAGCAGCTTCTATTTACCGCCCGTTCACTCTGTGAAATCAGACCGAGTGAACGTTTCCAGTGATGGTGACTCCCTCTTTCTCTTCAGTGTTGCTACTTGTGACGTCTTTGCGGCTATAAATAAGTTAAAGTCAAAATTGTCTCTTGGCGCGGATCAAATTCCACTTTTTATTTTTAAAGGCTGTTGAAGTTTGCTGGTCCCTCTATTAGCTCATATGTTTAACCCGTACAAGTGTATTTCCCGCGATGTAGAAGAAAGGCATAGTCGTGCCCATTCATAAAAATTGTGCCTGTATTGTATTCTATTCTATTCCTTCTTCCGATGTCTCAAGTTTCGTTATGTCTTCCTGTATTGTATCGAATTACCGTCCTGTGTCACTATTGTGCGGTTTTGCTAAAGTATTTGAAATCATTATGCAAAAGTATATTTTTTCTCGTTTATCACAGTACTTTATGGAGTAAAAAACTTAGCCTGTCCACTTTGGTGAAGAAGGGAGACTAGCGAAGCTGTACTATGGTGGGACGACCTCAAGGGCGACGTCTAAGACGACCTCAAGGACGACTTCTAGGGCGACCTCGAGGACGACCTCGGGGACGACGTCTAGCACGACCTCAAGGGCGACGCTTAGGACGACCTCAGGGATGACGTCTAGGACGACTTCAAGGACGACGTATAGGACGACCTCAAGGATGATCTCTAGGACGACCTCAAGGACGACTTCTAGGACGACCTCGAGGACGACATCTAGGACGATGACGTCCTCGAGGTCGCCTTTCCACTCTGTTGAAAACCAGAGTGAAAAGGCTGGAAAGGTTGCCGCCATCTATGAGCGAGGCCGGCAAGCCTGTTGTCTGGTTGCCGCCGTCGCTCATAGATGGCGGTAGCTGTCCAGAGTTTTGTGTCGACATTTGTTTGGTACCAGACACGATCCTGGGGAACCTAACCCTGAGCAGCTCCGCTGTAAAAACATGGCTTTCATAGAGGACGTTCGGTTGAAACTAGCATTTGTTCGTTTCTAGACTACACAGCGCCGCGTGTTTCAAATCGAGGTTAGGTTGACTCAATTTACTTCGATCTATTTAAAGCTTTAGATAGGGTTGATCATTTTTTGCTTGTACCAAATTGGAACAATATGGTATCTTCTCTAAGCTTAGTAGACGGTTTCTAGCGATCTGACATCGAGAAAAAAATTATGTTCGGTTTGAAAATGTTCCATTAAGTGCATTTTTTTCTACTTCAGCAAAAAACACTGTTGGTGTTCGTATTCATGAATGATGTTTCAAAGTGTATAAGTTTGCTAGCATGCTCCTATTTTCCATTGCCGAAAAGGTATTCTCACATGTTTGTTCCGAAACAGACTGCGAAGCGCTGCAGTCAGACATTTTGAGAATTTCAAACTAGCGCTCGTTGAACCGATTGCCTTCGAGTTATCTCGCTTTCAAGGCGTAGAGATCCCTTACATTTTAAGTACAAGTTGGAAAACAGTACTATTACTTGAGCGGAGGGGATCAGGGACCTTGGTGTGCTAGTCGATTCCCAACTCACGTTCAGCTATCATTATACGTAATAACATTTGTAGTACCGGTTTTAAATTGCTTGGCATGATTTCACGTATGACTCGGCACTTTCGAGCACGCGATGCTATATTACGTTTATTTTGTGCATTGATTAGGCCCCGACTTGAATTTGCTGCTGTCGTATGGAACAATATACCGGAAAGTGAATGTAAGCTTCTTGGAACGGTACAGAGGCGCTTGGCTCTTATTGTCTATGATAGGCATTTGCACGGGAGACTATGCTTGGAACACCATTCTTACGCCAGGGTTTTAAATCTCGGCACTTTAAATGACCGTAGGAATTGCTGAGATGCAGTGTTTTTACGGAAACACATCCAAGGTCACACCGATGTACCTGATATTTTGGGCAGCAGAATGCTACGTATCCAGGCTAAACTCACGCGACATTGCAAAACGTTTTATCCCGACAAGCAATTTGAAGGATAGCTATTATGTGAAATTCGAATGTTTTTCAATAGCCACGTGCAGCAAGATTTTCTTTTTACGCCTTATTTTACCTTCGAATAGCGGAATGTATCCGGAACCAGTGGCGTACGCAGGATTTCATTTCGGGGGGGGGGGGGGGGGGGGGGGTGGACCAACGAGAGTAAGGGGGGCAAGATAAAAAGAGAAAAGAAAGTCCAGGAAGAAATAAAAGCATTTTCTTTTTCTTTTTTAATAAACTTTGCATTCTTCTACTAAATAATTAAAATAAAGTTGTCATATTGGTTTTCCGATGATTATGATGCGCAAAAAAGATGCCCCGGAAATTTCTCACCAGGAAGGCATCTGCATTTTACTTTTTTTATTCACAAGCTACGTCAACAGAACGCACCAGACTTAGCAGAAAACAACAATAATAAAAACAAATATTTTATAAAGCATGACTCCAATGCACGAATCCTCCAGTGATCGGGGCTGATAAAACAATGATGCATAAGTAGAAACACGGAACACCTTGTTGGATAGAAGATAAACACTGGAACGCTGCTCCACCATAAATTACTACCTATCTTAACCTGATCTAACCAACAAGGGATTCGACGTCTTCTAGTTGCTGAGGGCAGACGTGTTTTCTTAGCGCTCCGCTGAAAGCGATATCTGCATCCTGTTTGGGGGGTGCTAGCCCCCCGGACACAACTCCAATCAACGAGGACAATGTCATGGACCACCAAGGGACCTTCCGTCCAGCGATTTTGAACCCCACGGGCTCAATTTCGGCGAATTTAGAAATTGAGAACATGGATACCGTGGTAAGCCTAACCTCTGGCACCGGCGGTCCCCAGACCTCAACAGATGTGACGCAGCTGCCCATGCCCAACGTCACGACCATCGATATCCAACTTGACACCGGACTTCTCATGCATTTGGAAATTGCCAAGGAAGACATCGGAAAGCTGATAACTGGACTTCTAGTCAATTACGCTCAAGGGACATTGAACCTAACCAGAAGCTCAAGTCCGCAGGGCGCCGCGAACGAAGAGGTGAGCTCTTGTTTTTCCCACGAGTTTCCGACGCTGAAAGAATCTTAAAATTTGGAAAAGCCCTCTCCTATGGAAAGCAAAACTCAGCCTGACGGCACTGGTACTGTCATGATGGGAGAGAATGCCGGAGACGACATCGAGCACCTAGTCGCGAATAAGCGCAGGAGGAAACGTCCGAAGTGGACAAATGTAGAATCGGACGACATAACAGCTGCGGAAAACACGCAGGAAACTCAGGCGTCCGTGCAAACCGTCGTTCTCAAGCCAATCTGCAAAGAGAACGTTAAGAACTTTACAGCGAGGGAAATTAGGCGAGCCGTAGCAGAGGCGGGAATCACAGAGTCCGAAGACTACAAGATTCAAATTCAGCCCATAGCTAATACTATCGCGCTCACCACCAGGGACGAAAAGATAACAGAAAAACTACTCCAGGTGACGGAAGTAAAGAAAGACAAAGATTCATACGCCCTGAAACCCTACAAGGCAATGGGCCATAATCAAGTGCGCGGGGTTATCTACCTGCATGGAGACAACAGCGCAGAAACCCCAGAAACACTCGTCCCAGACCTGGTATGTCGAACCGCGAAGATCGTCTTCGCAAGACTTATGGGCAAAACTAGCAACGCAGTCGTCATCACGTTCGAGGGCACTAGGCTACCAAAGAACGTAATGTTCAGCAGAGAGATCTTCACTGTGAGGCCCTACCGTCCCCGGCCCATCGTATGCTACAATTGCCATGGAATCGGTCACAAGAGCGATGTATGCCCTATCAAAGAAAGCAGATGCGGCCATTGCGGCTACACACATGAGGAAGATATGGAACAATGCAACAGGGAACCCAAGTGCCGAAACTGCGAGGGGCAGCATGTCGCCACAAGTAATGCGTGTCCGAAAAGGAAGATACCCGAGAAAACAAAACTACGAAAGCAGCCACCAACACACCAACCAAGAGAGAGCTATGCCGCGGCAGCCACAGACAATCGAAGGTCACCTGCAGAACAGCCAGGGTCGAAGCCACGCAAGGATCAACGCAAGGAATGATTCACGAAGAGCAGGGCAAGTGTCTGGCCTGGATGCCCGAATGGGCCCAACCTAGGGCAACTCAGGTGCAGGCAACACGACCGCTCAAATCACCCTTCGACGCAGAAACTGAGCACAACAAACTTCGACAGGAGATGTCACTTGGCTTCAAGATGATCTTCCAGACACTAGGCGAAATCAAGAAAGAGATAGCAGAACTGAGACATGAACGACGTTAGAAGAATGACGACCGGACGAACAAAGACGGATGTGACCCGCATCGTACAATGGAACTGCAGCACGTTTACGGCAAGAAGTGCGGAACTTAAACTGCGCTTCGAACGACAAGCGCCACCAGAATTTCTATTACTTCAAGAAACGAGAAGCCCGAACATGACCTACCCTGCTATAACTTTTACTTAACGCCTATCATCGAGACTGTCCCAAGCCCCTGGGAGAGGAACCCGGTGACTCGGAAGGGATGGGCGGCTATCGGAGGTCTTCGGCATCTACCACAGGCGCAGCTTGACACCTCCGCGCTATGTTCTAGCGACAGGGAGGTCATCGCAGCGAGAGTCAGACATGGTGGGCTCAAGATGGTACTCGCCTCTATATACATCAGACCCAGAGCCAAACCAAAGGACGGAGAGACGGCAAGCTGGATCCGCGGCCTAGTTGAATTAGCCGACGGAGACCCACTGATTGTGGCCGGGGACTTCAATGCCCCACACAAAAAATGGGGGTACGCAACAAATACGAAAAAGGGCAGGGAACTGCTGGAAGCCATGAGAAAGGAAGGCCTGGAGCTTCAAAATGAAACTGGAGTGAAGACGAGGCTTGCTAAGCAGCAGAGACAGAAAGATACCACACCGGATCTCACGTGGATCACGGGGGACCTGACCCTCGAGTGGAAGCCATGGAGGGACACGTTGGGCAGCGACCACTACCCCATCGAGTTGAAGGTAGCACACTGCGCAGGGAGGAAAGGCCGAGAGGTGAGACCTATCATCAAGTGGGATCGCTTCAGAGAGATTGTGACCCAAAATATAGGGAACGACAAGGATATTGAGGTCTGCATACAAGAGGCGCTCACGGGGTCGAAGACGCAAATCTCGGTGAAACGCGGGAGCCCCACGCCAGACACACATCTGTTAAATCTTTGGGCTAGCCGGCTCCAAGCCCTACAGAAATACAGAAAAGTTAGAACGACACCGCAAAAAATTAAACTCAATATAGCCACAGCCAAAGCCACAAGGTATTCCAAGGAGCTCGGCAGGACGAGATGGAGGGCGCACTGCGGATCCTTCAATGAGAAGACCGGCCTAGGGAAAGCCTGGAGGACCTACAGAGGCATGGACGGTAAAAGGCGCAAGGCAAGGAATGCGGCACAAAACTTAGCCCTCCGACTAAACATAACCGAAGAAGAAATGGCAGTCAGGGCAGGCGAACTTTTCTTTCCACAAGTCAGTGCAGCACCGCCGAGGACTAGCAAAACATCCGAAAGGACCCACACCCTTGAGGCACCAGCAGAACCTGGGATGGAGGACCAGCTTAACATGGGAGAACTGTTGGAAGCCATATACACGGCCAACACCGGCAGCGCACCGGGTCCCGACGGCATTACGTACCAAGCTCTAAGAAATCTCCCCGAAGAAGCCAAACAAAAACTTCTGGACAGTTATAACGAAGTTTGGAACTCCGGTGTGCTACCGAGACAATGGAAACTCTCGTGGGTAACGCCCATCCCCAAACCAGGCAAGCTCCAAGACAGAATAGAGAATCTAAGACCGGTCTCACTTACATCGAACATTTGCAAAACAATGGAAAAAATTGTTCTCCGAAGACTACAGTGGTACTTGGAAACTCACAACATGCTCGATCCCAGACAAACGGGTTTCAGGGAGGCGATGGGAACACAGGACAGCCTCAAGCTCCTCTACGAGGACGTCATGGCCAACAAGAATCAGCAAGACCCACGCCTCGTTGTCGCCCTGGACATTAAAAAGGCCTTCGATGCCGTCCCACACTGGGCAGTCATAAAGGAGCTAGGAGGTGCGGAATCCAAGGAAAATCCCTGGCCTTCATACAAGACTTTCTGCGGGACAGAAGGTTCCAAGTGAAGATCGGTAACACTAAAGGACCCGACACCCCGAACTGCAGGGGAGCACCGCAAGGAGCAGTGATCTCACCGACACTCTTCATATGGTGATGGCAGAGTTGCCTACCAGGCTTCGGAATATCGATGGTCTGGGCTTCACCATATATGCAGACGATGTCACGCTCTGGACACGCGGAGGCTCCTTGGGAGACCAAGAACAGACGATGCAAGAAGGTATAGATGAGGTCGCTCGATATCTCTCTGAAGTTGGGATGGAGCCATCACCGGATAAAACACAGTACATGGTTGTGGCCAGACCAAGGGACCATAGGAAAGGAATAGCCGACCTGATACGACTAGAGATCAATGGACAGGAAATAAGTAGACGCCCGCACATCAAGATACTGGGAGTCACCTTCGAGGAGACGGCCCGCACCACGAGGTGGATACCCGAGCTACAGAAGTGGTGGGCCCAAGGTTTCAAGCTCATCCGAAAGATCACGAGTAAGTCCTGGGGCGCTGACGAGAAAACCCTCAGGATCTTAACGGAGGCAGTACTCACAACCCAA